>BQNB010010771.1:0-83116 GCA_026074375.1 Tanacetum coccineum | reverse complement strand
ATTTATTTATATTTTTATGTCATAATTTAGCTCTGGGTTGTTCTTGTACTTAAGTCGGATTGTAGATTCACTGCTTAGGGTCCGTTTGGTTTATAAGCAATGTTTTAAAAACCGGGTTGACCCGGCCGGTTGAACCGTGAACCGGCTCGGAGACCGGGCCGGATGTGACCGGGTTTTTGCCTGTTTGAGAACCGGATTGAACCGCCGGTTTTCATTAACCCGGGTTGACCCGGTTTGATCACACCGGCCGGGTCATGACTTTTTTTAAAAAAATCTAAGAAAAGTTTTTTTTTTCATAAACCTTTTTAAGTTTAATTGACAATTTGAAATGATGATGACTAATGTTAAAACTAACTTAAAACACTAACTAATATTGTCTTTTTATAATATATTATAAGTTGCTTGTTTATGCAAATCTTTTTTATAATTTTATAGACGTAGAACTAAAAATTAAAGATTATCAGTAAAGACTTAATATCACTACAAAAAATTAGTTGAATTAGCCACATTTTTAAGGTTAAATGTCCACGCTTAAAAATGTGTAAAATTATAATGACTACACTTTGCTATATGCGGTAATAATTGGTGTGACAAATTTTTCTACACATATAAGTGTGGAAATACAACAATATATATTAAATATATGAAAAAATATATAAATGTATAAAACCGGTTTGACCCGGCGGTTCAACCGGTTGAACCGGTGAACCGGCTACTAAACCGGGTCAATTAAAAAACCGGGTTTTAAAACATTGCCTTTGATACCGAAAGAAGGTAAACATGTTCACTTCACACTTTGATAGGATTTTAAGAGTTCTGTTGGGTATTTGATTTCTAAGCCAACCTGTGAACATAAACAGGTTTACATTGCAACATTGTAGAACTTTAAGAATTATGAACTCTTTAGTTGGACAAAATATATTATTGCAATATAATACCATGTTTTAGTAACATATGTATATAGGAAAATGGGTGAATTCAGACATGTCCACTATATATTTATATTCTTTTATCTTGATGTGACTTTTCTATGTTTAGGGATGCGAAATTGAAGGTACACATGATGAGTTGTTAAATGAAAGCCTGCTGGAAGCTGCAACTAAAGAAAAAGAAGTATGTTTATTTGATGATCTTGCTCAGGTACATTTCTTCACCTCGCTGAATGAGCACAAGGTGTTTGGTGGTTGATTTTTTTAACAACATTTTGTTAAGAGTCTGTGGTTGCATTTTCATCATCCATGCATCATTTTCATGAGATTTTAAAAACAAAGAGTGTGTGGTTGCTGATTGTTGTGTCAAAACAAGGTGTTTGGTTACTGATTTTTCTGTCAAAATTCTATTCATTTCATATCAATAATTTTAACTCGAGTTTAATAATTGTCTGATAAAATGCATTAGGTAAAGATGAACAAAAGTAGAGGGGAAAAGTGATCAGATTGTTTAACGGTTAAATCAGCTAATTTGATTCATTTGAACGTATGGGAGTTACAGGTGTGGTAGGTGTTTTCAAAAGGTGTTGAGAATAAAATACGTCTGTCATGAGAACATTTGAAGAAGCTTTACTTACCGTCATTGAAATACGATTTTGCAGGCTTTTTTTGAAGCCACATAAGCGAAATTGGCAAGTTTAACCCATTAAATTGTAAATGGGTCGATTCACTTTGTGTTCAAATCGATGGACATATTGAACTGTTGGGTTATGTTAGTTGGATACGCAATGTACGACTAGAAGTGTGTGAGCCTATTGGGGGCACACACGATAAAACATTTAGAGTACGTTTTAACTTCACGAAAACTATTAAATGTAAACCGTTTGGACACGAACGATTAAGACAAGAATTGTGTGATGTCCTTATGAGCTAGCCGGCTATAAGGAAAGTTCTAGGAGGTGTCTTGGTTCGGTGTACCTTGATGATAAGGAGAGGGAAGTTATGTGATGAGGTTTAGTGTTTTGATAAGGTTAAAATTCATGTTTTTAATCATTATCATGACTAGGGTTTGGAGGTTATAAAAACCCCTTCACCCTAGCTCATTCACACGAAATACATATCACATACACCCAAAAATATCTGCCATCCTTCCTCCTTAACACAAAACAGCCGAAATCAAAACATAGATCAAAACAGTTTGTATTTCGGTTAACTCTAAAACCCTCTGTTCTAATTCGGTTAAATCTTTTAGGGTTTTTCCACTTGTGATTCGATCCCAGGTTTATTCCAGAGGGTGTAATACATTGGTTTACGTATTGTCAAGGTGTGACAATAGTCGGATTCGAGCTAGGGTTTGTGGATCTCTATTTCGGTTGTACTGTAGCAGGGTTACAACCGAATTCGGTTAAAACCCTACACTACCTTTCCTGGATTTTAGGTTTGTTTCCTTGTGAGGGTTTGTGGTGATCTGATTTCCATTAAGGTTTATTGGATACAATTAATTGTATTGGATATAACGAGAGGTTTGGACCTAGCATCCGGCCACGGTTTGGACTAGCATCCGGGCGTGCTTGTTTACGTGTTTGTGTGAGCACTCGTAGAGGTGACAATTTAGTCACTCGTTTCTCGTTCTCAGTTTCATTTATTTGCTGGTGTCTTCGAGGGTATGTTTTCTATTTACCCTTTTACATTCCTTATGTGTTTTAATGTATGTTAATTATTTGTACTAGACTCGATCTATCCGCTGCGTACTCGTAAGAGTTAAATTGGTTAACTTGATTGTTAAATTCCAACAGTGGCATCACGAGTCAACTTGTATGAAATTAGTTTATTTATTGTTTTTATTGAAAATTATGGCAACGACATGCAATCCTTGCCATAAATAATGAATAAACAACCTAGAATCAACACATATGTTATTTTAATAAAAAGAAGAATAGATCATAAATTAAATGTTAATTAAGTTGCCATGATGATTATATTCTTGCTTTATCTCGGCTATAAGACTCACGCAATCATATTATATGATGGATGTGGCGATCTAGGCACTTTAGCAGAAAACCTAGTGAGAGTCTTATGGTTCTCCAATTGGGGAAGACTCTTTTGAGAACTCGAGGCATTATGTGATTTACTGCTTTCATTATAAGAGTTTGTTCCTCAATTTTCAATCCAATTTTTAGTCTGTTTTAATTGCTTATATGTGATATGTCTTGTGTCTAGTCAATATTTGCAAAATATAGATTTTATGAAACTCTTAAAACCGGACTAATACTTATAGAGAAATTTGGATTGAACATGTCTAATATTACACACATAATTTTATTCCTTGTGACCAGTTATGTGTTATTTGCGAAACCGGGGTTTTTGGACAAATTAATACGGACATTAAACTATGAAATTTGATTTCTTGTGAAGCTTTAGTTTTACATGCGCGGTATGGGGTTGAATTGATCTTTAATTTTCTCCCGCCCCACTACATGCTTCGGCATATGAGGGAATTATTGGAATTACTTGTCTTCGGACTAAGTAGGAGTACAATATAGGGTTTGATCAATTTGTAATCCCACCATATTGGCATCAATAAAACTAATGTTAACAAAAGGGGTTTCTTAACATACATAGCATCATTAGTCAATTGGAAGTATGGCTCACCCATTATGGACAAACTAAAAGAGAAGTTTAAGGCGGGTTGAAGTAAGATTCCCCAAATGAAGTCAGGTTTTTAATACGCTTCGCGCTGACCTGTTTCTCCGCTTCTTTGTGCGTCCTAAATGGAGCTACCGTGAACATTTGACAAAATGATTGCTATACCAAAAGGTTAACAAAATGTTTTCTTAACTTTGTGCTACAAGATGTTTTGCATGCTTCTTGTACACAACTTTGTCACATTTATGTGTATACCCTTATATGAAGTTTTAAGTCTATGCCAGCCAAACCTAGAACACGTGCCTTTGGCTTGACTTCTCTGGTCAGACCTAAGGGCCTTGCCAAACCCATGGCGAATTTTTTTCATAGGTCAGACCTATATTAATTTTCGCACGTTCTGTTTTGGTGGACTTAAATCGAGTTTCCTGGTCAGACCTCGGACCCGAGGCATAAGATGAGACCAAATATGCTTTTGACATTACTATAAGAGTTACTAATGTCATTAGTCTCATAAATCTAAGAGTTGCATTCCATGCAATTAACGCTCGTCGCTTACCTCTTGCCCTACTTGTTTACACGTTGGTCAGACCTTCTGTAATAAGTGGGAGGTCAAGTTGGATCTTAGTCTTATTAGTAATTAATTGGGTAGTTAATTCCTTTAAGAATTTAATTATCGACAATACTAATATTTGAACTATTTCTAAATTGTAGATGACAACCTCGTCAACTAACAATTCGGTCTTCAGGGGCTTCTCGATAAGCAAAAACGACCTGACCCAACTTTAATTGATTGGTATCGACCTCTTAGGATTGTACTATCAATTGAGGATAAGTTCAATTACCTAGAGCAGCCACTTCCTCCTGCTCCTGTAGCTCCTGCGGGTCAGCATGTTTCTCCTAAAATCCTTAGCCAGAGATCCAACGAAATCTGGAAAATCTCCATGCTAATGACATGCTAAAGGAGTTAAAAACTCTGTTTGCCCAGCAAGCAAAGCAGGAGCTTCTTCAGACCTAAGCGAGATTTCACGCCTGTTAAAACAGGAAGAAGGGAAGTCAGTTACTCGTATGTT
This sequence comes from Tanacetum coccineum, assembly GCA_026074375.1. Taxonomy (NCBI): domain Eukaryota; kingdom Viridiplantae; phylum Streptophyta; class Magnoliopsida; order Asterales; family Asteraceae; genus Tanacetum; species Tanacetum coccineum. Next base: position 78,471 of record BQNB010010771.1, on the reverse strand, counting down.
TTGAAAAATGAAAGGCTATATTGACAATCTAGAGCGTTTTGGGCACCCCGTGACACATGCCTTGATGTGATCTGATTCTTATCGTCTACGCAAGGAAATATGAGGGTTTGTGCAGAATACAACATGCATAGCCTGGGGAAGACTGTTAACGATTGCATGCTATGCTAAAGCACCATGTGCAAACTCTTATCTGCCCAAAAAACAACGCTCCTGCTCTACATGCTTCGAGCTGGGGTAAGTCCAGAAAGGTAAAAAGCACAACAAACCGCAACCCCAAAAGGCTGCCAGGGGATAAAATCAAGGGAATGGGAAAAATAAGCATGCTTATGCTCCCAAGCCTAAGATTCCCCCTCCACCCAAGAGGGAAGATCCCGCAAAGGACTCAATCGGTCATGAGTGTTAGGGGTGAGCAGAAGAAACCGAAAAAACCGAAACCGAACCGAAAACCGAAAAAACCGAACCGAAAAAACCGACCGAAACTAAAAACCGATGGTTCGGTTTTTAATTTTTCAAAAACCGAAAAATTTCGGTTCGGTTTCGGTTTTGGTTCAAAAACCAAACCGTAAAAACCGAACCGAACCGAACCAAACTAATTTTATAATAATATATAATTAATATAATATAAATAAATAATAAATCAAATTTTAAATTCATATTTATTTTATGATGAAATATAATATAATGTTATTAAGTTAATTTTTTATATGTTGTTTTGAAAATGAAGGGCTATATTGACAATCTAGAGCGTTTGGGGCACCCCGTGACACTTGGCCTTGCCGCGAGTCTGATTCTTATCGGTCTACGCAAAGGATTTGATGGGTTTGTGCAAAATTACAATATGCATAGCCTGGGGAAGACAGTTAACGAGTTACATGCTATGCTAAAGCTCCATGAGCAAACTCTTAATCTGCCTAAAAACAACGCTCCTGCTCTGCATGCTATTCAAGCAGGTAAAGTTCAGAAAGGTAAAAAGCATAAAAAAAGGCAACCCCAAATGGCTGCTAGGGGACAAAATCAAGGGAATGAGAAAAATAAGCACGCTTATGCTCCCAAGCCCAAGATTCCCCCTCCACCCAAGAGGGAAGATCCCGCAAAGGACTCAATCTGTCATGAGTGTGGTGAAACAAGACACTGGAAGAGGAGCTGTCCTCAGTACTTAGCCGAGTTGTTGAAGAAGAAAAAGAACGCAACCTCTGGAACTGGTGGTTCAGGTGTCTTCACTATAGAACTCAATACTTTCCTTAATAGATCATGGATCTATGACACTGGTTGTGGTACTCATATTTGTAATACAACGCAGGGTCTAAGGGCAAGTAGGAAACTGAAGCCGGGGGCTCTTAGCTTGTACGTGGGCAATGGTCAACGTGAAGCTGTGGAAGCTATTGGCAACTTTGATTTATCTCTCCCTAGCGGATTAGTTATTGTTTTGAACAATTGTCATTATGCTCCTTCTATTACTAGAGGAGTAATTTCAGTTTCCCGTTTGTACGAAGATGGTTTTATTAACCGCTTCGTGAATAATACAATTCAAGTTTCTAGGAATAACATGGTTTATTTTAGTGCTATCCCAAGGGATGGTATTTTTGAAATTGATTTGTCTAATTCTTATACAAATGAAAATTCTATATATACTGTTAGCAACAAAAGAGCCAAACTAGACTTGGACTCTGCTCTCTTGTGGCATTGTCGTCTTGGACACATCAGCAAGAAACGCATTGAAAAGTTGCAACACGATGGACTTCTCAATTCAACTGACCTTAGGGCTTTTGAAAAATGCGTTCCTTGTATGTCTGGTAAGATGGCAAGAAAACCTTACACACATCAAGTGGAAAGGGCCAAAGACTTACTTGGACTAATACACACCGATGTATGTGGCCCATTTAAGATCACTTCAAGGCAAGGAGCAAGCTACTTCGTCACTTTCACTGACGACTTTAGTCGTTATGGTTATGTTTACTTGTTAAAGCATAAACATGAAGTGTTTGAAACTTTCAAAGTGTTTCAAAAGGAAGTAGAAAATCAACTCGGCAAGACCATAAAATCGCTACGTTCTGATCGTGGGGGCGAATATATGAGTCAAGAGTTTTTGGATCATCTCAAGGATCATGGGATTATCGCCCATCGTACTCCTCCTTACACTCCACAACACAATGGTGTGTCGGAGAGGAGAAACAGAACCCTACTAGATATGGTTCGATCTATGATGAGTCAAACAACTCTTCCAAAGTCCTTTTGGGATTATGCTCTTGAGACTGCTGCACGCATTCTCAATATGGTTCCAACTAAGAAGGTTGAAAAGACACCATACGAAGTATGGCATGGGCAAGCCCCTAAGTTGTCTTACTTAAAAGTCTGGGGTTGTGAGGCACTTGTTAAGCGAGATACTCTTACCAAGCCTGACAAGTTAGAACCCAGGTCTATTAAGTGTATCTTCATAGGATACCCAAAGGAAACAATGGGTTATTCTTTCTACTACCCACCCGAGAACAAAGTCCTTGTTGCTCGGAATGCTGAATTCCTAGAGAATAGTCTTATAAATCAAGAAGCAAGTGGGAGTCTAGAAGATCTTGAAATTATTCAAGAAGAAGATACGCATCCTTCTATAGACACTAGCTTAAATCATGAAGAGGATGATCTAGAAATGGGAATGAAACCTCAACAAGTGATATCATTCCCCATTCGTAGGTCCACAAGGACCGCCGTCCCACAGATCGCTATGTGTTTTATACATCGCTGCTGAGGAACATGAGTTAGGGGATCTCGGTGAAACCCGTCTATTATAAAGTGCATTGTTGTTATGACCTGAGTCTGATAAATGGATTAATGCTTATGGATTGGTGGATAATGCAATCCATGAAAGAAACGAGTGATGGATCTTGGTTTTGAACTCCTCCTATGGCAAAAACCGTTTTGGTAAAGTGGCTCTTTAATGAAAAAGAACTGAAATGGTGGAGCTGTAACACCTATAAAGCTCGTCTTGTGGCGAAGGGCTTATAATCAAACCCCAGGGATTGATTTTGAGGAAACCTTTCACCTGTTGCAGGAACAAGTAGAGAATTAGGATTCTTATAGCCATAGCCGCATACTATGACTATGAGATTTGGAAAATGGATGTCAAAACTGCCTTCCTCAATGGATATCTCAATGAAGAGGTTTACATGGAGCAACCTGAAGGTTTTGTCAATCCAAAATATCCAAACCGGAGCTATTGCAAGCTGATTGGAAACGTTCCATTTATGGGCTTAAGCAAGATCAAGGCAATGGAATAAGCGTTTTGATGATGAAATTAAGAAATTTGGTTTCACTCAAAATGCTGATGAGCCAATGTGTATATCTCAAAGCTAGTGGGAGTAATGTCACTTGCTTATCTTTTGTAATAGTCGAATGACATATATTGATCATGGGAAACAGCATTCCAATGTTACAAGATGTTAAATCCTACCTTGGAAAGTGTTTTGCTATGAAAGATCTAGGTGAAGCTGCATATATTCTTGGAATCAAGATCTATAGAGATAGATCACGACGGTTGATTGGCTTATGTCAAAGTGCTTATATCGAAAAAATCTTAAAGCGGTTTCACATGGAGAATTCCAAACGTGGGAGTATCCCCATGCAGGATAAGCTTAGATTGAGTAAATCACAAGGTCGCCTCTAACCTGCCCTGAATTGAAGCGCCTGCAAATGTGTTCATATGACTTGGCTGTGGGTTCTATTTTGTATGCTGTTGAGATGTTTCTCGCCCTTTGATGTTCGTTTCGCTCAGAACATAACAAGCCAGATTTTCTATAAGAAATCCAGAGTGATCTTAATGGATCTGTCAAGAATATTCTGAAGTATCTCAGGAAATTAATAAGGAATGTTTACTAGTTTTCAGAGGTGATCTTAAAAGTGAGCACAGGGTATTTCTTGCATACATTGATGCTGGATATCAGACGGATGCTGATGACCTTATTGTCTCGACTTGGTATGCTTGTTCAGTTTTGAATGGAGGTGCTGTTGATGGACTTGAGTGCCAAGCAAAGCATTTACGCTACTTTCATCTGGCAGAAAAGCTGAGTATTATTGTGCCTTTGATGCTTCTAAATGAAGCGTATGGGTTAGAAATTTCTTCTGGGCTTGGTTGTTGTACCACAATTGGAAAAAACCATTAATATGTATTGTGATATTACTGGAGCAATCGCTATAGCTAACAAGAGTCTGGAATCCTAAAGGGATGCTAGAACATTTCCGAGCACAAAGTTCACTACCCTCCGCGAAGTTATGAATCAACTATTTGGTGTCATAGACAGTTAGAAAAAAGTATCACACAGATGACAAAAACTTAGCTGATCGTTTACTCAAAAGCGTTGGCTTTTTCCTAAGCATTAGAACTTTCTAGGATTATTGGATTGCTTCCGCTTAGTGGTCATAGTAAATATGTGTTTATTAGTCATTTGGATAATTGGGAGTGTTAAAGACAATTTTATTTTCTGATGAAAAGATACAAGGAAATTTGTTATCATTCATATAAAATTGTTTGTCCTTTATTTGATATTTAATCCTTGAATGATTTATCATTCTTAAAAAAAGGTCCATTGTCGGTTAAAATTATGGAGTAGTGTTACATAAGGCAAATGTGAGTCTGGTTATATTCTTTGAATATATGAAGGTTCCACCAAACTCATTTTGTTACTCACCAGGGAGTGCGTATTGGTCACCCCCCCAACATTTCAACGTTTTACTTATGGATCGTTTGTATAAGTAAAATTCGGAAATGCGTATAGTTAAGTATCCTCTTGTCTTGTGAATAACATACTGGTAGGGTATTGTGGGGTTTTCACTTTTTTATTCTAGGTTTAACCGTTATCCTGAAATATGGGTAGTTATAAAGAACTATTTTGGATAGTTGATGTGAAGCTAGCATTCCAAAACTTGTAGTCGACTAAGAATTTGTTCCTCCAATTGATATGTGACAGTATAAATACTTTCGCGCCCCTCTCTAGAATTATAAGATAATTGTTTGGCTGAACCCAAAGGGTAATGCAGATGATTCTTGATTTCATTTGGTATAATCTGTATTGAATTCTATAATCGAGATTCTAAATGTAGTTAAACCTATATGGAAGATGTTAGGATTCCTTATCCATGGTTTAAGGTATTTGAACAAAGGGGATGTCGGATAGCAAAGACATAAAAACAAAATCATGCTACTGAAGAATGTTTATGAAAACTTTCACAAGGACAATTCTAGTGCTAAAAAAGAACATGTGATTGTTGCTAGGCGTTTTCCATCGTTAGTGTATGAGGCTCATCTGCCTACTCCAAATACAAGTGTAGCTGTTGGTTTTTGTTAGTTGGTTTTCTCGGATACACAACTAGGAGTGAGTGAGCCAATTGGGGCACACACGTTAAAACATTAGAGAAAGTTTAATACTTCCGCGATTTGTTTCAATGTAAAACCATTTGGACACAAAAATCGACTAGACAATGAAATCCATGATGTCCTTATGAAGCCGGTCACATTGGAAGGTTCTAGTATATGTCTAGGTTCGAATGGGATGTGGGGTTTAGGAGAAGAGAATGGTGTGATAGTCTTGGAAAGGTGTTGTGTTAAGGCTTAAAACTAATTTGTTTGAAGTCTTTATCAAGATTTAGGGGTGAGAGGCTATTTTTAATACCTTCCCCTAGCTCATAATTTCGGAACTATATCATCTCGTCACTATCATGAACCTGCAATTACTTTCCCATTAACTCTTATATGAAACAGTAGGTTTACACCTAAAGATAAAAAAATGGCGATAATTGAAAAGAACGTCAGCCTTTTGGATCACTCCTATTTAACCCACTCCAGCTCTACCCTTGGTCATTACCACTCGTTCCTGTACTTTTCTTTCCCTAGCTCTGCCACCATCAACAAAGCCCCCACCAACCCTAAACTCCCACAACTTACCCTTTTTCCTCATCAAATACCCCACTCTGTTCCTATCTTGTGCGAAACACCTTTCATTTTAGCTCCCTGTCCGCCTTTAATCTTTGACCATCCTTATTATCTATGCTGCCATGTCATAATCTTAATCATCCTTAATCCAAAACAGTCTGGTATTTCGGTCTTACGGGTTTAAATAACCAGTTCTATTTTGTTTTTTCGGTTGATGTTATTGGTTATTCTGTTAGAGTTCGACCCAAGAACACTTCCAGAGGATTTATAGTAATTGTATATATATTGTCAAGGTATGACCAAATTGTCGGATTCGAGCTAGGGGACGTGGATCTAATTCGGTTGTACTGTAGCAGGCTACAACGAATTCGGTTAAACCCCTTATTGTTACCTTCTGTATTTCTGTTCTATTCCAAGAGTGGGTTTAGGTGATCGGTTTTTCCGAAAGCACTTGGCTTTACTTATTGTATTAGATACACGATATGAGGTTTGGAACTAGCATCCGGGGGTGCTTGTTTTCGTGTTTGTGTGAGTACTCATAGAGGTGACACTTAGTCCTAGTTTATTAACCTTGGTTTGCATATACTGGCTATGGCCCTTTTACGGGGTATGTTCCTATTACTCTTTTACATTCCTTATGTGGTCAATGTATGTTAATATATATGCTAGACTCGATCTATCCGCTGCGTAATAGTGTAGAGTTAAAATTGATTAATTGATTGTTAAATTCCAACATCAATAATATGCATTAAAGCCCACGGGGTTCTCTTATCATTATCTAAGAAGTTGTATGGCATGGTGGTCACATACTATGAAAACCATCTTGTTGCTGGTGCTGGATTAATGTTATGGGGTGATCTTCAGGTGTTGATGGATTCCCAAGAAGGTGGTAAGGGTTCTTTCGTTTGGAATCATCAATCTCTTTGGCAGATTAGAAGTTGGAGGCTGTATACTCTTCCCAATGTTCATGTCTTGGAAACTGTTTCTGGAGAGGTGTTGTACATGTTTGTAGATGTATCTTATCCTCTCTCAGTGAAGCTCATGGAAAGGATGCTAAAGCACAAGTTGGAGATTGACAAGGATGTTGTGGGCAATGACATGACTACTGCTGAGCAATTGATTTGGTTCATCAAGAATCAAATTGCTGCTGCCCAAGTTTCTCCTGTTTGATCACGGTACTCTGTAACTCTATCGTATATATTCTAACTTTTTGCTGTGCCCAAACTGTATTTTGATATATAACTCTATTTTGTGTAGTGTGTCTTAAATGGTTTTCACTTTTTGTTTTAGTAACAAGTGTTTTGATAAAAGGATTTTGGCAACTGACAAGCTTTGGTAATATGTTCAAATAAGTTTTGAGTCTTTGGTGTGCAAAGTTGTTTTTGTTTCAGGCACACATGGTCCATAAAGTAAACTATTTTCAGGGTTTGGGTGTTGGTTAACCACCACACAACAAATGGTGTTCAACTCACCATGTCTCATAGACAAGAAAGAGTTGATTCACCATGAGGATACAGCTCTGGTGTGACTCTCGAATCCGTTGATAGCTTTAATAGTTTGCTCAAAACTATAGGGTCTTTAACTCACCCATGCTTCATTTGCTGAGAGTTGAAATGGTTATCAATTCACCATGGATAATGCCCTTATTGGGAACCAAAGGATTGGCTAGTCCTGAGCAAACGGCTACAGGTAAAGACATATAAAATCCGTTTATGGCTGTGATGATTTGCCAAAAATCATTAGGGTATTCCAATTCACCAATGATTCATGTTCTAAGAGTTGGACTGGTTACTAATTCACCAGGGTGATGTCATGATTCCACCAAAGGATTAGCTAGCCCAAGAGTGAGTAGCTACTTGGTAAAGGCTTATCAAATCTACTCATGTTGCTGCGGTGGTTCCAAAGTCTGTTGCTGGTTCAAGATTTCCTGAAGGTTCTTCAATGTTGCTGACTTTTGATGTTCAAGTTCAACAAGGCTACGAAGACTGCAAACTATATGGTTCTTGAAGGTGTTCTTATGAAAAATAAAGATGCTGCTTCCTCTAGAGACATTCAGCTGATATGTGCAGAATTTTCAAGTATTCAAGTCAAGACTCAAGCAGATTGGATGTTGCTGCAAAGTTCATATTTCAATCCTCAAGGTTCAAGACTGAAGATCTATCTAGAAACTGGAAATTAACATAGTCAAATTCCAGTTTAGGGGAGGATTGTTAGGAATAATTGTAATACTTAGTTTCTACTAGTAGGTATGTAGTTCCTACTGGTAGAGTAGTAGTTCCTACTGGCAGGTATGTAGTTCCTGCTGGTAAGGTTATTATCATAGTTAGTCCTGGTAGGCTAAGTCTAGTTCCTACTGGTAGAGTACTTAGTCCTGGTAGAGTCAAATAGTTATTCCAGGATAAGGTTTTAGTTAGTTAGAGATGAGGATATGCATGAGCTAAATTAGGAAGAGTCATGCATATTATTCTCACGTGTTTTTAGTAGATGCCGATTAGGGTTTCACCACTATAAAAAGAACCCACGGCTTAGGGAAATAGAGAGATCCAGAAAACATAATTCTCCTTGTTCGTTAATAGAAATCCATAGAAGGATCTTTTAGTTTTTATTAGTCCTGTTCTTCTTATTAGTTGTGTCTATATTCCGCGTAGACATTAGCTTTTCTAAGCAAGAGTCTCTCTTGTGTTTAGCTTGTGATTACATAGGCTATTCACCATCCTTAATAGGCAGTAAAGAGATCTTTTAAAATGTGAGAAAACAGTAATTATCCATTTAAATAGGAAACCCTTTGACAAATAAAATGCCAAAAATATGGTAACTTTTAATGAAGATAAAACTCAAAATTTTAATATTACCAAACACGACGGACATAACCAGCACAAGAAAAGTCAACTAGGAGAAAATTAACATTACAAGTAGGAAGTGGTCCACACCAGTAGGAAAATGGAAACTACCTGTAGGAACATCTGGTACACTAGAAGGCGCAACAATTGAACTACCATTATTGAACTCTTTTTCATCAAAATAAGGCCACCTGGTCCATGTAGAACACTAGAAAATCACTAATCACCCTCTGAACCATAGTCTGCAAAAGCGTGAGGGGCCAATACCACCAAAAATATACATAAACTGGAAAGGAAAATTAACTATCAGAATGAATAAGTACAGACAAGCAAGAGGACTAAAAATACCAGTAGAAAAAGGTAAAACTACAGGAGAAAAAATACTACTAACTAGGAGAAACATAGTGTAGCAAGAAAAAAACAAAGTGGTAAATTATTTTTTTAAAAAACCCAACTTAGTTAGAAAAATTTTACAACAACAGGTCTCCCCTGGAAACTCAAATCCTCCCCTCAATCATAGTATCTATGGATTGAGCATCCCAATGTTAACCACAGATGAGTAAACCTAGGTCCATCAAATGCCTTGGTTAAAAACCCCCCCCCCAAATCAGCCACATTATCATAGTATGTATTTTAAGCTCTTGAATATAGTTTCTTTTTCAATAGCATCTCTTTTGAAATGTTGCCAATCTTCTAGGTGCATAGTATGTTGAGAAAAAACTGGGTTTGGAACTATGCAATTGGTACTTTGCGTTATAAATAAGATTTTGTTTTCTTAAAGTATATTCCATAATCTAACAAACTGATTTCTGTATCCAGTTCATGACCATAACAGGTTATCAGCAGCAACATACTCCAGCTTCTGTAGAAGAGGTTAGCACAATTGTTTGATTTTGCATTGCATGTGATACCTCTACCAAGAAACATGACATCACCAGTTGTGGATTTCCTATCCTTGTTTGCCCCAGCATAATCACTGTCACTATAAGCTTCAAGCATAAAAGGTGACTCTCTAGGGTACCATAAGCCCAACTTAGGATGCTTTAGATACTTGAAATCTATTCACGGCTTCCAAATTTGAAGTAGTAAGAGTGACTTGATTCCTTAAACAAGCACTGGCTGCAAACATTATATCAAGCCTTGAAGCTGTCAAGTACATTAGTGAACCTATCATGGATCTATACAAATGTACATTTATAGGACTATCAGGTTCATTCTTTGACTTAGGCTTTGGAGCTTCATAGGGTGTAGTGGCAGTCCTGACATACTCCAAATCAAACTTCTTCAGGATCTCTTGCACATACTTGTGTTGGCTGATAAAAATTCCATTAGGTCTTTAGTTGAAAACTTGTAATCTAGAGAAGTAATGTTTCCCATAGCAATATTTCAAATTCTCCCTTCATCAAGGCCTCAAATTCATGACACCAGGCCTTCTTTGTAGATCCAAAGATGATGTCACATAAACTTGTACCAAGATGATATCTCTGTTGTGCTTCTTAAGAAAGAGAGTCTTGTCAATGGTGCCTCTTCTGTAACCATGTTTCAGCAAAAATGTAGAAAGGGTTGCATACCAAGCTCTTGGTGCTTGATGAAGTCCATATAGAGCTTTGACTACCTTGTAGACCTTCTTGGGATGTTGAAGATCTACAAATCCCTTAGGTGACTGAATATTCTTCCTATAATTCGTCATAAAAGATAACGCGCACTTTTAACATCCATCTGTTAAACCATAAAATCCTTGTATGTGGGCAAAATGCTAAAAAACAAAATCTGATGCCTCTATTCTTGCAAAATGGAGCAAAGACTTCATCTTAAATCATGCCCTCCTCCTGCTCTGGGTCCTTGATCAACTAGTCTTATCACTTGTTTCTGACAACAATCCCCTGGTCATCTCTCTTTGTTTTTAAGTATCCACTTTAGTCCAATTGTTATTTTCCTTTGGAAAAATCAACAAGAACCCTATAACATTTTGAACTTGAACTGTTTGAATTTCTTCCTGCATGCATCAACCCAGCTTGGTCTTCAAGGGCCTGAGCTACAACTTCTTGGTTCAACTTGGATGAAAACAAGCAAACAGACAATGTTGAAGTCTGTATGATTGCTCTCTGTGGTAGGAATATAATGATAAAAGCAGATTCACCAGTAGTAGTCTTATTGACCTTGCTTCTCATTTGCACAGCTAAAGTATGATCCCCAATAATCAGAAATTGAGGATGAATTGTATTGATTTACTTAGTTGCCACAGGACTGACTTCCACAGTTGATGCTAAATTGTTTAGATCAGCACCAAACTCATCATCATAGGATGAAGAAGAGAAAATACCAGGTGAGGGTTCATTATTTCCAAGGTCTGATGGACTGGGGAATCTTGTTGTAGGCTCATCATCAAAGAACGAGTCAGTTGAACTACTAGTAGGAACTGGAACACCACGAGTAGAAACTGAAACATCACTAGGAGAAATCGTTGTATCACCAGAAGGAATTAGGATGCAACCAGTAGGAACTGTTTTTGTACTTGCTCTCTTCTGAAGTTCCTCAGCATCTTTTGCATCATAGGTGGCTCTTTGTTCCTGACCTTTCAGCCTTGCAAGCTCCTGTTGAAAAATTTCTTCAGCAGAATCAAGAGGAGAATCATCAACTTCATCACCAGAAGTATCTTTAGACTCAGCCTCTTGAATGATGTGTGATGGATAAGAAGGGACAATGATGACTTGTTCATCACATTCTGAGTCTAAATCAGCAGCTTGTGTACCTGCAGGGTTAGTTGAAGATTCTTGTGTTTATACAGATTGGTTAGCTCTATCACGTTTATATCCTAAAGTATCAGTCAAATAATCGAGGTCAAAATACCATTCATGACCAAGACCCTGTACGTTAGGTTTTTCCTCAAGATATCTCAGATTCATAGTCTCTGCTACCCTTTTATTAGGCACATTGTACACCCTGTAGGCTCTATTACTTGTAGAGTATCCAACAATGTAGCCTTAATCAGCCTTGCTATCAAACTTACCCAAATGATCACTTATGTTTAGAATGGTCACATGACACCAAAGGGTTTAAAATGACTGATGTAAGGATGTTCCAGTTAATAAGGCATAGGGTGTCTTATTTAAGGACTATTACCAAATCACTTTAATTAAAGGACATAACAAGCAGTTCTTACTGCTTCAGTCCAAAACATATTAGGTAACTTAGCGTCAGCCAACATAGTTCTAGCTGCCTCTATGAGGGGTCTATTTTTTCTCTCAGCAACCCCATTTTACCGTGGAGTTCTGCCATTACTATAATCCCTCTTTATCCCTTTTGACCCACAGAGTTCAATAATATGAGCATTTTTAAACTCTGTACCATTATCACATCTTATAGCTTTTACCTTTTTGTTCAACTGGTTTTCTACAAGATTAATAAAGTCCTTAAGGATAGGATAGGTCTCATCCTTATGTTCTAAAAAGAAAACCCAACAAAACCTGCTATAGTCATCAGTGATTACAAGGCAGTAATATTTGTGGTTAATGCTTCAAATTGATGTAGGACCAAAGAGGTCCATATGAAGCAATTGCAAAGGCTCAGAAATGGAGCTCACAGCAGTAATGGCCTTATAAGAGGCTTTGTGTTGCTTGCCTTTACAACAGGCAACACAGGTATGGTCATTCTTGAAAAGTTTAGGGGGTAATCCTCTAACTAAGTTACCCTTTACCAATCTGTTCATGTTTTTATAGTTTACATGACCCATCCTCCTATGCCATTTCACAGATTCATCAACTAAGGCTTTTGCCACTAAACAAGCCAAATTACCCCTGGGACTGAGATTATTCAAGTTAATGGTGTAAAGATTATGTTTCCTTGGAACCCTAAGTACCACCATACTTTCATCTGGAAGCATGAAGTCCTTGGATAGCACAAGACAATCAGTGTCTGTGAAGAGAACTTTATTCTTCTTGTCACAAATCTGAGAGATGGAGAACAAGTTGAATTGTTGCAGTTCCTTTCAATAGTAGCTTTTTCAAAATACAGTGTGGAGTTCTGATTAGTCCCTTTTACAGTATCCTACTCTTCTCCACCTCCAAAAGTTACTTTTCCTTCCTTGAAATTCTTGGAAAGTCGTCCGGCTTTCCATGTTACTGTCATACTCCTAGAACAACCATAGTCAAAGATCCCCTCTCATCTTCAGCATCTGATAAGATTTTCCTACAATATAAACATGGGATAAAGTTAGTGTCTAAGGGGGACCAGCATTTATGATTGGTTCTTTGCCTTTGTGGATCTGAAAAGGTTGTCCATGAAGATGTATGAGATCCACTATTGTTCTTGGGTACCCAGTATAAACCCTTTCTATGTGATTTCCAAGAATAACCTGCTGAGGGCTTAACAGTAGTTGCCCATCTCACCCTACCATCTTTCATATGATTATAATACATTTGAGGTACATATGGTGTATAAGTCTGAAAATAAGAACTTGTAGGTCTATTTAAATGGGGCATAGGTCTAGCAGTACTTTTCCACCAACTAGAAGTTACCTTATTGATGGAAGTAATATCATCTATCTGTAGGAACTGAAAAAGGGCCTATTTTGGCCTAACAGTAGGAATCTGGTGGCAGGCACTTTGCTATACCGTAGGAACTGGTTGTCGTCTAGCAGGAGGAATGTTTACTTTGCCAGTCCTTAGAAGTACAACTTGTAGGACAAACTGATTTTGATGATTAACATTATTCCTACTATGTACAGGTCCCACCCCATTACCAACAGTCTTATTAGCCATTTGTTTCTCATAAAAATCACAATCCTTAATAAGATGAGTACTACTACCACATACAAAACATAACTTAGAAACAGATGAAGCATTTTTCCTAAAATGACCTGCCTTTTTATTAAAATAACCATTTTTATTACAAGAGGTCTAGAAGTGTTTTCATTCTTATCAGAACTATTACAAGAGAAACTAGGTAAATCCTAAACAATAATGGGTTCTTGGATAGGTGTCCCAACATTGGACTCAATCTCAGCTTCACTCTCAGATGTGGATACACTAGAAGTTTGGCTGCACCTCCCCGCGTCCCGGCCCTCCCGCACGCCACCCACCTTATTTGACTTGGGCTCTGAAGATTTGACACTAGAATCACTAGAGGCAAAGTCATTTGTGTTGACCTCTGAAGACTTGTCACTGTTATCACAAGAGACAAAGTCATTAGACACAGAATTGGAGTCACTAGAGGTTGAGGACTTTGTACCATAAGACATTTGTGATTCATCCAAGTCAATGTGATCTGATAGAGGAGTGTAGTCTCCAGAAAGAGGTGGAGGCGGAGAATGCAGACAACCCCCGGAAGTAAGGTGGGGCACAAACTTTCATACTATCAGCTTTGCAAACCTATTGAAAAGAGTCTACCTTCCTTCTTCAGCGTTAGTGGTAAATTTACAACGGCAGAGTATCCAATCCTAACTCATTTTCCCTTATCTAGTTATTAATCACAAGCCACTTTGGTTTAAAGACATGGAACTATCAATTAATCTGATGTTTTTGGAGAGGTTCTCCACTTTTCCATTTGTACTAAGTGTATTATCAAGTTTTGTTCTGTAATCTTTTCTTAGCAGTCTCAAGCAATAGCATTTATTCTTTCAGAATGTTGTAGCAGATTAGTTGTATTTTCTAGTTCAATAGACACTCCCTAATCTTGTTATTCAAGTGTCATCTGATTTTTCTAAAGAACTCTCTTTTGTTTTGCAAAGTTTTGAGTGAGTTTCGTATAGGCTTGAACTGTCTAAAATATCACTATTTTGTTCATTAAGAGTTCATTATGTGCTTTGAAGTTCATTATACTTATTATCACAACCAAAGGGGCAGTTATGTACCTCAGAAATGACACCCATGAGAGCAAATTCTCCAGCATCACCTGCAGTACTGGCTTCCTTTGTATCAGCTCTAGTGATCAAGTTGTATATCTTGGCAGCACCTTCTTCAATTGCATCCTCAGTATCACAACAAGCAAACATACCAAACTCTTTAGGAGCAATAACTCCATAACTCTGCACATAAATGCTCTGTCTAATTCAACCAATGATAATCATATAGTGATCAAGGCTTTGGAATCTTATTCTTCTTTCCAATTCATAAATCTTGAATGAGGAATCAATCTTTGCTTGTCATTTCCTCCCTTTGCCCTGCATTCTCTGGCAAAGTGGCCTCTTTGAAGACACTTGTAACATCTGACCTTCTTCTTGTTGAACCTAGCAGATGTCCTTTTTCAAATTCAATCTTCCATTCCAACTTCTGCTCAAATTGTTTTGTACTCTAACAGAAAGCATATCCATTTGCCATTTCAAGTCCATCTCCTCCAGATCCATTTTTTCTATCTGTTCAAAATCTTCATAAGCCAGTTGTTGTTCTGGCTCAGTATCAGCAACAAAGGATTGAAGAACATCTTCAATTACATTACCAGATCTGTGAGACCCAGTCTTAGAGTTTGATGGAGCAATGTAGGTAGATGAAGAATAGCTTGGACTATCTGCATATGACATCTTTTTGCTAGCACTGGTGGTACTAACAAATCATCAAAAGAAAGAAGTTCAAGTCTACCTTTGGTTTTCAAGGTTAAAGCTACCTAAGACCATGATGAAGGCAAAGCTCTTAGAAACTTGAGATTAATATCTTCATCCTATGGCTTGGCCTTGAGTTGGTTAAGCTGACTTAGAATCTTCTGCATCCTGTCATACCCTTTGTGCAATCCCTCTGCTTTACTAATTCTGAACTCTAAAAATTCTTGCTTCAGCATAGACTTTCTCATCTTCTTGGATTCAGCATTTCCACCAAACCTAGCTTTGACTGCATTCCATATATCCCTTGCATCATCCATATAATGGAAGTCATCCACATGATCATCAAGAATAGACTGAAGCAAGGTAGTTCTTGCCTTTGATTCCCTCTAAACAGCAATGTGTTCATCTGCAGTCGTTAGGAGAAAAATAATGACCCTTCCATCATGATCTCTTCCAGTCCTTTTCAAGCTGTTGCCATTTTGAATCACCTTCCAGATATTCATATCATTGTTTGTGATAAAGTATTCCATCTTCATAGCCCAGACCTCATACTCATCCTTCTTCAAATAAGGAAACTTTGCATTGTTATTTCAGACAGTGGTAATGATTTGAGGTTGAATGTTTTGTTGTTGTTGAGCAATGTTGGCATCACTATGAACACTAGCATCATCGCTTCATTGTCAGATCCTGCCATTTTAAAGGTGTAGAGAGGTGTTTGGTTGTGAGGTTTATAAGGATTTTAGATCTAGGAATATTCTTCTTATGAGAGACTCTCAACAAGCTCTGATACCACTTGTTTGATCCCACTCTAGATAGATCTTTACTGCCTGTTAAGGATGGTGAATAGCCTATGTAATCACAAGCTAAACACAAGAGAGACTCTTGCTTAGAAAAGCTAATGTCTTCGTCCAAAACCATAGACACAACTTATAGAATGTAACAGGGACTATAAAAAACTAAAAAGCATCTTTATCGATTTGCTATTAACGAACAAGGAGAATTGTATTTTCTGGATCTGTTTGTTTCCCTAAGCCGTGGGTTTCTTTTTTAGTAGAGAAACCCCTATCGTGCATCTCGCGAAAATCTCGTGGGAAATAATAGGCATGACTACTTACCTATTTAGCTTCATGAATATCCTCATCTCTAACGACTAAAACCTTATCCTAGAATAACTATTGACTTCTACCAGGGATAAGTACTCTACAGTGGAATAGACCTTTAGCCTTTACCAGGACTCTAAAATATGTTAATAAACCTTACCAGCAGGAAATACATACGTGCAGTAGGTACTTATACTCTACCGAGTAGGAACTACGTACTACTAGTTGAACTATTATTACAATTATTCCTAACATCTTATGACTTTTAGCTTCAAACAGCTTAAACCTGGACCTATTAACTAATTAAAAACAACTTTTGAAAAACTATTTTGAAAATCAAATGCTTAAGGAAAAGCTTAATGAAAAGTTTGTATTTTCATTTTTACTATTACTTTTGGCTATTTGAATAAAAGATAAAAGCAAATTGAAGATCTAAAACAGGTATTCAATAAAGCTTTTTATCCTAGAAATAACGCCCTAAATTTAATCTAGATATATGGCTAAATCTATTTATGCTATAAAAATCAAACCTAAATAAACTATTTTTACCTTTGAAATTTAAGCTTAAAATGGAATTTGTCATATTTTTGTTGCTGAGTTTTGGGGCAACTTGACAACAATAAGCACCAAAACTTTAAATCCTACAAGTGCAGGTTCAAGGATCTAAACTAACTTTCTATATTAACTCAAACAAGAGCAATGGGAGAAGAATTAACACCTAGGACAAACATGAACCGAAAATGCTCATGAGATTGAGCTTAAGCTAACATACTTAAACCACTATTAACTAATTATATGAAAACTGATTTCGCCTATAAGAAGTGATATACAGTACAAAAACCCTAAATATATTACTTTTAAAAAATAAACATTTTTTTATTTTTAACTATTATGTTATTAAAAAAACCCTTTTCTAAAGTTCCTTTTTAAACCTCAATGTGGGACTCTTTAAAACAGTTTAAAGAACCAGATGGTCTAGCAGTACTAAACTTAGTTCGGTACTGCTTGACCCAAACACCCTTTAAAATGAAATTCCCATATTTTTAGATTATAAAATTAAGTTTTAATGCACATTGTCAAATATACAGATGTCTTACCTAGCTAAAAATCAAACCTAAAAAACATTTCTAAATAAGCATATAAGCCAGAATTATAAGCTACCTACTTATGCTGCTTTTTATGGATTTTTAACTGTTTTATTAAAACTACTTGCAGACTGAAATTTAAACTAGCAAATGAACATTTTAAGCTTTAATCAACAATAACAAACAGACTTAAAAATATGTACCTTTATCCCTTGCTAAAACAGGGATCAAATAATCCTAATAAGCTCTATGACCTACCCAGCTTAAAAATAAGCATTCTAAAAACCCATAAGCTCTTCCAAATTTAGCTTATCATCCAAATTGAGCTTAAAATCCAAAATCCTTAATCAATAACTTTTGTAACTGAAAATCCAAACTCAAACAAGCTTAAATAAGCTTATTTGAGCTGATTGAACGTCATATGAGAGTAGTGTAGCTAATAATAGCTTAAAGCTGTTAATGAATATGTATTTTGAGAATGAAAGACAGTTAAAGCTCAAACATAATTTTATTAAGTGAAACAGAATATTACATTGCTTGAAAAAGAAATTACATAAAAATAAATGACAATAAGCTAAAAAATAAGCTATAAGCTAATCTACACTACTACTCTACTCCTAGATATTTTCTACTGTGTGAGCTTCCCTCCTATTTATAGTCATGTGAGGAGTCTTCTAGATCCAGGGACGCTCCTCCTTCATCTAATCATAGCCTTTGATCCATAACTGCTTTCATGCCACTTTGATCTAAGCTGTCCATTGCCTGCCACGATAATTCCACCAATGAGAATGCATGGGATTGCCAACGTGTCATTCCCTTTGATGTCAGGGATGATGTATGGGTTTTAGAACAGTTAACTTTCATTAAACGAGGACAATTTGAGTGTATGTGTGCAGGGTAAAAACGAGGAAGAAGGTGAACAGTAAAATGGGATTTTCCCGCCCCCTTTTCTTCTTATATGTTTATGTTTGACCCGGGCAATTGGGTGGGTTGACTTGAGCTAAGGTTTATATTAAAAAGACTTGGGCCGGTGTTTAGGCCACGGTTAAAAGGTAAAGGGTTATAAGGAATTTGTTTTTAATAACTGAACGATCGTTAGTCCTCAATTATTCAAAAAGGATAACGATGTTAATCATTTTAGGGACATAAAGGTGAAAATGATTTAAAATTAAGGCTTTTTGGTTAATTTCCAAGTTTTCCATTATGTGGTCTGACCAAGCTTGACATGTTGACTAGTTTGTTGACTTTTTGCCTAGGAAAATCCGGCTCTTGTGCACTAATTTCCGTTCGTGTTCGGGTTTGCTCATTCGTTTTTGATTTGATTTTGCATTCTTTAAATAATCCATACCTGCACATACAAAACACAAAAACAAGCATATATCTGCCATTTTTATTATGTTTTTGGTTATTTGAGTCCATTTTATAAGGTAAAAGGTATGTATAAAATAGCACATACCATTAGTATTGAGTTTTTACTGTTAGTAGAAGTTAAGACTGCTCAGAGTTGAAGACTGAAAGTATGCTAAGTGGTTTGTACTGTTAGTACAAAAAGTTTCCTACTCTGCTAGTGTAAATTAGTACGTTTGTATAAATTAGTACTGCTTAGTGTAAACTGTTACAATGTTAGCATAAATTTGTTCTGCGGTACTTTACTTACTGCTTTGACTCAGTTTGGCTGACCTAGTTATAAGATAAATGCTCCCCCTGGAATTACAACTGCTAGAAGGACTTATGTCTGTTAGTGGATAAAACGGATTAAAGAGATACAAGATTGATAGGATAAAGACGAATTAAAGAGATGAAGATAAGTATTAAGTTATATTTATAAAAGATATGTATAACTTATTTGATTAAGAGATTACGTTTATTTATAGAAAAGATCATGATAAGTTAGGAATGTATTGTAAACCGTGTATGACTCTTTGGTGTATAAAAGGGGATCCTAGGGTATAGAAAGATATAAGTTTTCCATCTCAGTTTTCCATAGAGTTCATAGCTTCAAGATTGTAAACCCTATCACTAAGTTAGAGTGATCGTAATAATATATATTGAAGCTTATTGTGTTGATTATATCTGTGTGTCAAAACATACTTTACTGTTTCATTGAGAATACTTCTTAGTGATATAAACTAGATTCCACATAGTTTATATCATTCAATCAAAGTTTCATTCTTAGTATTTTTGGATTTATCCAAGGGTACTAAACCTTACAAGCTAAGGAGTCAAAGATCTATTCATTAGGATCAACAGTAAACACTAGTTTCATGAAGCGCTTGTGTATCAGTTTTTGGCCGATTCGGTTTCGTTTTTTCTGGGTTTAAAACCGTGATATTTTTTGTTCATGGTTGTGATGTTAGAGACATGTTTATATAATTGATTTAGGTTTTATTAAATTAATATTGTATCACTAAGATATCTTTCGTCACTATATATCACTTAATTATATATGGGTTGGTAATGACTTTGTGCAATACTTTATAGTAAAAAACAACTGTCATTTTGAGGTTTCTAGTAGTTTTAAGATTTTGTTTGATTGTGAGTTTTGAACTTTAACCTTGAGTTCAGATCATAAAGGTATAGCAGACGATGTGTGCCAGTTGTTAATACTAGTTGCCCATATTGTGTATTACGTAATATTTTACTGTTCTAAATGTAATTGTGAATGATGTTTGGCTGATGTATACCAATATATATGACACGAATTTGGCAAAAAAAATATAAGACAACTTGCACTAAATCATTTGTTAAACTTGTGTATAAAATCAATATTTTATGTACCAATGACAAAATTTAAAATAAAAAGATTAAACAAGATATTTGAGATCTTTTCTAAAATTAGTGTCGTAGGTTCGAACTTGTGACCTTGGCTTAATTTTGTATCAGGATTACCAAGTGAGCCGAGACACATTTTGTAATCTACTATTGAAAACAATAATAATATGGTCTAAAATCATAGCATGTTTAAGATATTACTATGTAGTTATATTCATATGATATATTCTCATAATTATAATCTATATGTTCATGCTAACTCCTACGTTTATCCTTGTATCAAGAAACATCACGTCAACCATAATTCATGACCTAAAACCTAAAACTATTGGTGTTGTCAAGAGCTTGAGCACGTTTTTATTCATTCAATATCATGTCTTGAAAACAGGTGTGATTAAAATATGTCTTGGTGATAATTAGGTTAGATTCTTTAATGAACAATGCAAATTTGATGTAATTATTCGAGTATTTTAGTTTCTTGACTGATATTTTTTTTATGTTTAGAAGATTCACGTAAGTTTATCTTTCATTATGTTGTTAATTCTTTCATCTTTTTTTTGTTTTTTGGTAACCATGGTTCTAAGGGTTTGAACCCATTGATGCACGCTCAACTCTAATTTGTTATTTTGATTTCTTAATATAAGGAGGTGCCTATTAACATTTGCAACATGACGAAAACCTCATTCAATGATCATCTTGATATAGAACAGATAACTTTATCATTTTCAAAATTATGGAAGATAACTTATAAAACTTCAAGGTTGCAATCTTTTGTAAGTTACGGTTATACAAATAATTACACCAATTTTTTGTAATTTATGGTTAAACAAGATAAGCAATATATGCGTTTTGTCATAATCATTGCTCGAGGACTGACTATTCATTATTGTGTGCTATGCAGTGATGGTAGCATGATATTTTGGAGCGTCTTACATATCATGTAACTGAAAAAACTTAACAAAATAGCTTATTGCTCGATGGTAAGATTACATCTACTTAATGTTTGCATATTAGTGTTATCTCCAACACAATTATACTACAATAATAATTACTATTGTAATACTTTCCCAGCTTTGTAATACTTAAGTTTTTGACAAAGGCTAGAAAGCTTTAAGTTGTGAATTTTCTCTTTATGCAATAGACACCATATCACACCACTAACATTAGTTTTTATAATCTGCAGATTATTTTATTTTGCTAAACCATATCGAACCCTTCTTAGTAAATGGGTCAAAATTGATAATATATTTTTCCTTCTTTTTGACTCAACTAAAAATGCTGGTATTGTGGTTCAATTGCATGTTTGAGAGAGATCCACAATTGCTCTTCTTGCAGCTGCCGGACACATGTGAAGTTCTAGGTATTTGTTGGATTTTCAGCAGCTGCCTTAGAGCAGTAGTGTACAAATCCGCAAAAAGGTAACTAAACATCCTATGCAGTTACAATCGTTGCTTTACATGTGGCAGTCTCTCTGGTATTGCTTCTTCAACAAGTCAGACTTTTATTTGGAAAAAGTAAAGTCACATATCATTTTTTAAATTAAATGATTGAATGGTATATTTTCTTGTATTATGCATATTAATTCTTATCTGTTTACAACATCAGTGACTTACTGATTGCTTAAAAATAGGGTAAAATGGCATGCATATTTTTAAACATTGTTTGCACATAATAAGCTTTTGCAGGTCAATTGAAAACGAGCCAACCAGTCCTAAAATTAAGATATCAGTTAGCTTTGCATGCCCATAACTCTTCAAGATCTTTGTATCAGTCTTTTACACTTAAGCCAACTTTTTCTTGACACTTTTACTATTACAGGAGCCCAAGTGCGAATCATTTTGACACAGGAAAGGATTCAGCAGTAGCAGATGGTTAAAATCTTAGGGACATCTTCCTTTTGCGAATTGGAAACAAAAAAAAGGACCGTGGTAGCCGGTAAGAAAAAGTTGTGAAGTTTTGGAATCATGCCTCGCATGATTCACATCTAACAGACGTTCTTTAAGGATGCGCGTTAGTTCTCTCTTCAGCCTCGGTATGAAAGCTGAACATGTTGGTTTAAGCAATATTGAAGGTCAAGATGAAAAATATGTCTTTTTAATGTATTATACTCACTTTAAATATATTTTTAGTATTTACTTTTATATTTATTCCCTGTTTTGCTTATGAAGAGTCATCTAGGTTTTGTCAAACCAGAAATCGCATCAACGGCTACTCATGAATATGCAACTACCATGGTCGGTTAGTTCTTAATTGACCTATGATGTGGCAGTTAAGAACGCAGCTGTAAGCGGTGTCAGATTCCAAGGTTGGAGATGTTTTTTATTCAATGTATTGTGCTTATCTCTAAGTTTCTTTTTGAAATTATTTTTTACACTTAATTGTTGTCTTTGTTTTCTAAAAGCAGTGTGCCGTTAATCATCTGCTCAACACCAATACTTGCAATGGTTGCAATGGTGAGATATAATGTTGATTTTTTTAATCATGATATTTACCTTTTAACACGGGCAGTGCTTGCAAGATGGTAACAATCGAAGTTTGGTTATGTTAAGCCTATAATCAGAGACGAGTGCATGGATACATCAAGAATCTGGAAACTAATCTAAATTACGCAAGGAAATGGCCACAAAATGACCGACATTCAACTGGAAAGGTATATTTATTTATATTCATTTAGCTTCTTATGTTTTAGTTAAAATAGTGAATTGATTATTGGAAACGATATTCTTTATTTGCTTCTGGTAGAAATTAAGTGTTTAGTTTTTTTATAAAAGTTATTCTTGAAATTCATTCCATTGTTTTGTATTATTGCGGTTATTCAATGCGCAAATCAAGAAGCATGATTGTCCCAGTTAACTTTCAGTGTGCATGGAACTAATGAGGTTTTGCATGAACTGATTCAGATCACATGGGTCAAGCTGACTATGGTTTCTATTTATCCTCATATATACTCGTCACAAATATCATGTATTAACTCGCTGATGTGCTTTTGTAATAGCTAACAGAGCACAACCTATCGATGATGCCACAATCGCCACTATGGATTAAACCACTGCATCAAATAATCAATGCACTGATTGCTAAAGAACTTATGAGGCATCCATATATGAATGTGAATATTTTAGTTGCATTGTTTTTCGTCTGAATTTTGTTTTTGATTACGTAATACTTATACAGGTTAACAAGCTTTTTCGAGGAATTGACCACTAAAAAGTTTAATACGTACATGTGAGCTATCGTAGTTCTTGTCTTTTACCTCATAATATAAACCCATGTGTATCTCGTGTCTCTAACTAATTAAACGCATAGCCGTGTCTCTAACTAATATTAATGGTTCCGAGTTCTGTTCAATTACTCAAGACTTTAGAATTCTATATATGCTATTACGGTTTGGGAGATTTTGAGAGGAGATCGAACACATGTAATCAAAGTAATATATATCATATTTTCTTTATGCTACTCGCTACTATTTCGTACTGGTTTCGTCTGCTACACGTAAGTTACCTTCACATGCATGTTTATCAAGTTGTATGGTACAAAAGATGTATAATGTGGTTGTTTTTTCTATTGTGTCTTGGTGCTTACGACTAATGTGTAAACGGAAAGACTACAGTCAAGCCACGAATGGACTAAAGTACTTATCGACCATTATTGCTGTTATTACGAGAACAAACTATGTTCAGAGGAGAGGAATGACTATGAGAATCATTATAGTATCATAAGTATTTGACCTCCGCTTTATTTATAGCTATTGTTTCTATTACATTCTGGCATGCCATCTCTGGACTTTGTTTATGTGTAGCCTACTTTCATACTTTTGATTCTTTTGTTAAGTTTATCAGTTAAAGTTGGTGTCATGTATTTGCATGGATATAATATGCTACTAATGTCTCAGACGAATCCATCACATATCCGTACTAAGATTCTATAATGTAAAAATGTTACTAATGCACTTTACAGCCGATTAAACAACACAAATGCATCTAGAACCTTTATTGTTGCCTTTCCATGGGATCTCTCCAAGAATAACCAAACTATACATATAGACGCCGTTGGTGCAAAATCCAAAAAGGGCAGTCACACGTAATTGTTGCTACAAGTCCTCCCATGAAGGATGATGCTATGGAGATTTGATTTCTATTTTCATTTCCTCTTTCTCAATGTCATTGTCAAATTACACATGCATGTTGGTGCTAAGATGTTGAAGATACTGTTGCAGGTACTAACCGATTACTTTTCATACTGTTACAGTTAAAAATTACTACAGGATTTTACATCTGTAATTGAAGACTCAAATGCATACTATTTTATAGGGAAAAAATGTGAATTCTCTAACTCTTTACTTTGGCAAGGATCCAGTTCGTTGTCCACGGTAGAAAATCAATGGGCAAGGGTGTCACAACTGACAAAACAAGAAGTACTAATGAAGATGGGGTGTTGAATATGTTAGAAAAGACTTTTTTCTTTTTGCCAAAACCTCCGACCCTTATTCTTTATGATGAGGTATGATGTTTTTTATATGGCCGTACTTGATTATCATCAATAATCAGAATAAAGTGGTAAATATTATTTTAATATTAACTTGCTGTAATAAGTTTTTATTTACACTTTTTTAATATAATGAATTCAACAATGTAACATCAGCTATATTCTTTCACTCATAAAAGAGACACCCTACTTTTAGGTCGAGAAAAAAATGTGGATTCTCTAACTCTTTACTTTGGCAAGGATCAAGTTCGTTGCCCACGAGAGAAAATCAACGGCCAAGGGTGTCACAAATGACAAAACAAGAAGTGTTAATATTGAAGATGAGATGTTGTATCCATTAGAAAAGACCTTTTTCTTTTTGCTAAAACCTCCCATGATGTTTCTTTTATTTGGCCGTACTTGATTATCATCAATAATCTGAGTAGAGTGGTAAATATTAGATCGAGTCACATCAGAATCTTGGTGAAAGTTTGCTGACTCATAGAACAAACACACTTTATCCCTGTTGGGATTTATTGATTTAATGATACAAAAGAATGAAACAAGAATGATCAAACGGATTACAAAAGGATCAAGATTGACATTATGAAATTCTAGAAGATGGAAAATTCTAAAAGACTTGCTTAAAAAGATAAAGATCAAGATTAGGAAAGATTTAGTTGCCTAATACAATTAGATTTCCTTTGTAAGTCTTATGGACTATATTTATATAGAGATCCCTAGACATTGTTTATGTGTGTATCCTAGACGTCTAGTGTGTGTTTTAAGGTGTTTAATCATGTAGAAGGATAACACCAACGATCTCACCACTTGAGATCATTTTAGCCCTAAGATCAAAGTATCTTTGATCCTTGTTATAGTTAGGTAACACGTTCTATTTTGATCAAATAGAATTGGGGCTTGTATGAATGTAAAACCTTGTTTAATAACATTGTCTTTGTTTAAATTCCGTTGCGCAACAACAAACTCTGTTATTATAGATCCTAGATGAGTTTTAAACGATCTTCATAATTGGTATCAGAGCCAAGTGGCTCATGATCTAGGATCTACAAGGTTTTACAATCGAAGAAAGAAGATTTTGTATTCAAAGAAACCTAAAAAATTCAATTTTGGTTTCTATTTTCGTCACTTTCTGCACAGCTGTGGTAAAAAGGGGATATCTCATTCGTTAACCGTTGGATCTTAAAGAAATTTTTATTGAAGGTTCTTTACTCATAAAGGCATATTCTCACTGGAGGGATCTTCAATTTGAGCTTTTAATTGAAAGATAAAAAATTTTGAAATCTGTTGCAGAAAAGTTAAAGTTGGTATGGTTTTACTTCTCTTTCATCATTGTTTTTAATAGTGTTCTTGTTATTGTTATTGGAAGTTTTTCTTTGAACACTTGGGTATTAAAGAGAAGGTATTAAGGAATGAAAAGGATAAAGAAGTTTGTGAAAATTAGGGTTTTAATTCTTATATTATTTTTTTAGAAACCCTAATTTCTAAAAACCTTAAAAGTTGATGATGAATACGAAGTGTGATCACAGTAAAGGTGATATGCAAGTGGAAGCTAAGAGTTCAAGTTCAGGTTCTTGTGGAAAGTTTATTGAAGTGGTTATCATGTTAATACTGATTGGAAGTTACTATTGCTTCATACATGGTTACTACTGCTCTACAACAGTTAATACTGCTCGAACAAAGTTAATGATGCTTCATAGAAGTTAGTACTGCTTATGCATGGTTAATGCTGCTCTTACTTGGTTAATACTACTTTTATGTTTTTAATACTACTTCTACTTCATTAGTGCTGCTCGACAAAAGCAATACTGTTTGTTGAAGTTAGTGCTGCTAGCTTAAGTTAACACTGCTGCACTAAGTTAATACTGCTAGTTAGTAGTTAATACTGCTAGTGTATTTTTACTACTGCTCAACCATTAGTACTGCTCTTCATTGTTACTACTGCTTGGTATCGATTACTACTGTTAGTCATTTTTCACCCTAATGCGGAATTAGTGCTGCTCGTCATGGATGGTACTACATGGTATTCGTTACTACTGTTGGTTAGTTATTCGTACAGATTCTTATGGATGATTCTATTACTTTTGGTCAAGAGATGTTTAACATATTGGTTTCAGGGGAAGAATATGATAAAGTGTTTAACCATTTGGATATGCTAAATGCACCACTTGAGGGGAAGGTTTTCACTTGTGAAAAACAAGTTAAACCTTATTACTATTGCTAAGTCATTGTTACTAGTGCTAGTTTAAGTTTCTATTACTTGAATTCATTATTCTTATTATGTGTCATGGGGGGTAATTTGAAACATTGGAAAGATTGGATTATAAGTGTAATATATGGTTTATAATTGTAAAAATCAAAGTTGCATATGTTCACAGTCCCCTAGTGGATAATGACAAAAAGGGGAAGATGTTACAGAGATGATATGATATGATTTGCAACTTATTAAGTGTGGTGGCATGGCATGGAACAAGATGTTGAAGACTTCATTGTGTTAAAGAAGTATCAACAAGTTCAAAGGAAATCTTAAGTTAAGGGGAAGATTAGAATCTGTTTCATTCATGGAATATTTGAATATGTACAAGATATTCAAGTGCTTAAGTTGAAGACAAAGCTTATTAATCAATAGAGGAAGATTGCTAAAGATTAAGCTACTATGGATCATCTCTGAATCAGTTTAACTGTTTGTTTTGTTATCATCAAATAGGGGAAGATTATTGGGATTTATTGATTTGATGATACAAAAGAATGAAACAAGAATGATACAAACGGATTACAAAAGGATCAAGATTGACATTATGGAATTCTAGAAGATGGAGAATTCTAGAAGACTTGCTTAAAAAGATAAAGATCAAGATTAGGAAAGATTTAGTTTCCTAATACAATTAGATTTCCTTTGTAAGTCTTATGGACTATATATATAAAGAGATCCCTAGACATTGTTTATGTGTGTATCCTAGACGTCTAGTGTGTGTTTTAAGGTGTTTAATCATGTAGAAGGATAACACCAACGATCTCACCACTTGAGATCATTTTAGCCCTAAGATCAAAGTATCTTTGATCCTTGTTATAGTTAGGTAACACATTCTATTTTGATCAAATAGAATTGGGGCTTGTATGAATGTAAAACCTTATTTAATAACATTGTCTTTGTTTAAATTTTGCTGCGCAACAACAAACTCTGTTATTATAGATCATAGATGAGTTTTAAACGATCTTAACAATCCCACATCTTAGAAGTCGACACCTTGAACCACAAGCTCAATCCTGAAGAGGGAAAGCTCTACACCACCCATGCTATTACCATCCATGCTCCTGTACCATGGTTCCTTCGCAAGATTGTGAGTCAAGAAATCTGCCACTGTGTTGAATCAACCATAGTTGTTGCCAGGACTCGATCAATGCAACTTGCTACTAGGAACATTAGTCTACAGATATACGTGGAGGACCATGAGCAAATTAGGTCTTTTCCTTAATAGATTTAAAATTGCGTTTAGTAAATGTTTTTTCTTTCATTTTGTTAAGAAGGGTTGGTTACTCTAAGCATCTGGTATATGTGTATGATTCAAGGGCGTTGAACTTAAAGATCTCACCGAGATAAAGGCTCATGCTTGCAATAGTCAATGTTTTATTACGACTAATGCCTTAAAGAAGGTGGTATGTGTTTAAATACACATACCGTTTACCTATAAAAATGAGCATAAATGACCAAAAAACGGACATAAAATGCCAAATATATGCTTGTTTTGCTTTGTAGACTGTGCAGGTAACGGATATTCACTAAAGGACAAAAACAAAGCCAAAACTGAGCATGGGAATGGAAAGAACGTAAAAAGTCAAAGTCAAAAGTCAAAATCAACAAGTCAAAGTCAAACTCAAAGTCAACAAGTCAAAGACGAAGCCAAAACCAAAGAAATATTAAATGGGCAAAACCGTACCCATCTAATGGGCCTGGTCGGCCCATTACATATAGAAGATAAGATTTAAAAGTCCAAATCCATATAACCCGACCCATGATTATAGGCCCATTTCCTTCAAAACATAACACCCGTTAGCCCCCTAAATCCTATATACCTTAACCTTTTACCTTGTTAGTCCTTAGGGACTAACACCATTAGTCCCTGGGGTTTTGACACCGTTAGTCCTTAAGGACTAACATGGTTAGTCCTTATGACTTAACAATACTCACCCCGTTACTAAATTAAACAACCAGTACCCCTAATTTATACAAAACCCCCAAATCACTATTTATCCCTCTTCCCCAAAAACCTATCACCATCCTTGTGACCCTACTGTTCACCCATCACTCTCACAACTCAACCCCACTTCACAAACCTCTAATTCCACCTTGGCAATCCCTTAGAATGTTATTGGACGAAGTTGAATAAAGGGCTCAGATTATACTACTTGGTGACCAAGATAATTCAATGGCTTAGATGATGATTTCAAGCTCACTCACTCAAGAAGCACACTTCTCTTTCATCTCACAGAAGAAAAACACTTTGAAGAGCCCAATACTTGAAATTTTTTCTATAAATAGGGACCTTGTAAGCCCTTAAGGCATCTAGTTTTTATCTTTTCAGCTTATCTTAAGTTTAGCTTATTGTACTTTTAAAGTCTTTTACTGTTTTTAAGTTTAATGAAATTTAAGTTTTTGTGTAAAATTATGTTTTAAGTTAATGCAATTTTCTTGTGTTTTAGAAATCGTTTGTTGTAAGCTCACCATATGCTCTTTTTTCTTTGACTTAAGCTGTTTACTTAAGAATTATAAGCTTGTCCATAGCTGATGTGTTTAAAGTTTATTTTACTCAATAAGTCTGTCATAAGCTATTTTAGATGACAAGCCAGATTTAGAAGGGCTTGTGGGTGTTTACTAGCTTGTTTTAAACAAGCTAGAGCTTGTAGACAAAGCTCTTAAGAGCTTATTTTCCCTTATTTAGAGCAAAGGGCTTTGTAAGTCTCTCCTTTTCATTTTTTAGCTTAAAACTGCTTATTTCTTATTTACTGCTTATTGCTGCTTATTATTGCTTATTACTAATATTTATTGCTCATTTATGCTTATTTGTTGATTATATATCATTTGCTTATGTTTTCATTTAAAACTGTTAGTTTAGCTCTTAAAACTGCTTATCTTATTTGCTTATTGTAAGTGCTTAATCCTGTGTTCTTATTGCTTAATGTTGGTTAATATTGATTGCTTGTTATCTGTTTTTAATCAACTTAGCTTAAAACATTAAAAATCAGTTTAAAAATGGATTTTGATAACTTAAAAGGGTGTTTGGGTTAAGTGGCAAAGTGGGTCAAAAGGAGTTGTAAAACTATTTGGGTCACTAAGCTAACTTTAACAAGTCTTTTTGAAGTCATATTAATCTGTTTTTAAAAGTTTTAAAGTTTAAAAGTGAGTTTTAAGGTTTTGTTTATAAGTTGTTTAAATTTGTGGAGTTAAAACAGTTTAGAATAGCTTATTGGATAAGGATTTTGAAAACAGCTTTTAAGTGTTGTTTTTGTGTTGTTTATGGTGTCAAAATGTAGTAGAAAGAACTTGGTTTAAGTGTGCTATTGTCTTTTGTTTTAAATCAAAACCTGTCAAAGTTTTCAAGTCTATTTTCAAAGTTAAAAGTCCCATTTTCATTAGTAAAATTAGGTTAGATAAAGCTTGTTTTAGATTCTAATTTTCTTAGCATTAGTTCATTAGATATAGGTCTTCATCAATTTAAGCTTATTTAGAGGTTTAGAGCTTATTAACTTGCTTAAAAATAGGTCTGCAGTTAGCTTTTTGTCTTTATAAAAAAAGAAAAAAAACTCAACACATACTAAGTTAAAGAACCAGTTTTCATAAACCTTTTTCATAGCTTATATGTTTTTCAAACTGCTTAGTCTTAGCTGATTCTTGCAGCTTAATGTATAAGCTTGATTGTCCTTTTGGTCTTTATGCCATAAGGATAGCTTAAGTGGATTAAAAATAAGCTAGAAAGTGCCCCCTTAGGCTGTTTGGTTGACAGTTTTGGCCAAAAAGCTAAGTTGAATATATGAGCTTATGGCTTATTGGATTTTCTTAATTTATGTTTAGGATTGCTTATTGGTTAGGTTTAGAGTTCTAGTAGCTTATTTAGCCTAGATTTAAGCTTATTTCAGCTTATAAGCTCAAACAGTTTTGCTTTTAGTTCATTTTAAGTATCTAGTCATTCTGTTATCTTAAGTTAGCTTATTTCTAGCTTATTTGTTTATTTATAGTCTTATGTGCTTATTAGACTTAGTTTAGGGCTTTTGATAACTTATTAAGCTTTGGGTTAGCCTATTTGAGCTTTTGGCTTGACTTAGCTTTTGCTTGAAATCTGTTAAGATTTTGAGCTAAAACTGAGCTTTGTTTTAGCTTATTAGTGAGTTTTAAAAAAAGTGCTTTTCATTAAAGTTGCTTGTTTTCATGTTATAAAGCTTTTTCATAAAAAAGCTGCAAATAAAAAAACTAGGAAAATTGGGAAGTCAAGGGTGAGCTAGGCTCGAACCCTTGACCTCAACCAACCTCAACCAAGTTTAAACACCACACTTTGCTACCACCACTGCCCTTGGGATTTTACCTCTAAGTTTGCTTTTATTATACTTTTAACCTTTAGTTAGCAGTTTTTCCTATAAGCTATTTAGAGCTTATTTCCAGCTTATTAAGATAAGCTGGTTCACTACTTTTATTTTTCTTAGATTCTACTTAGCTTAAAGCACTTTTCATTAATTTTTTAGATTTTTCCAAATTAGTTTAGTATTTTTAATTAATTTTTTTAGATTAAAATTGTTTTTAATTCATAATAAATAAAATAAAATTCAAAAAAATATAATTCTTTTTAAAAAAATTTCTTTTATCATTTAGGACCTTTAAAAATTAAATTTGCTTTTATACGGTTAAAATTTGATAGTTTAGGTTTTTAAAGCACGGGTTTATGATCCCGTTATCGTTTTTAGTTTAAATCTTTAATTTCTTTTGTTTTAGGTTTGCTTTTATTTGTTTGTTCATTTTAATTGTAGAATTAGAAAAAAAAATCATTGAATCATTCAAACACGCGATCACGAACTTAACCTCGATTTTCAATTCACGCCTCGTCGGGAAACGACTCGGGAAGGTTTTGAATTTTACTTTGGTCAAAAGTAATATTTTTAAAAGTCTCACGGAATACTTACTCTCCTTTTATTTGATATTTAGTTATATATATATTACTTATATATTATATATACTAAAGAATCAAATCAATTTTTGGCGCCGTTGCCGGGGAGGTGTGTGCGATTATCATGTTACGTTTAAAGATTAGTGTTTGAAGACCCTTCCTTATGAAGTTATCGCTTTCATTTGTGAATATTTTCAAGTAATCAAAAATACCAAAAAAAATCAAAAAACAATAAAATCAACCGTTGTGTCACTTGTGATTTCGGCCTACCTTTAGATTACAAACTATAAGAGAGGTATAAGGAGGGTTGATCCGACGAACATCGACCCTAAAGGAGAAGGTTTTTAAAACGCTTCGCGCTTACCCGCTCCTCTGCTTCTTTGTGCGTTTTCTAAAGAGCAACCGTACACTTGTTCGATTATCGGTTACCAAAAATATTTTCTTTCTTATGTATTTTGCTATAAATAATCTTCTCTATCCTCTTATTCGTATAATTCTTCTACATGTCTTCGTATAACCAGCCCCAGTACGAGACGTATTCTTGTGAATTTTGTAGAAACGATCCTCATTATGGTTACGATTGTCCACCTCAAGTCCCGTTTGTCTACAATCAGGACCCGTGTTTCAATCAAAACTTTGATAATTTTCCACAAACATCACCAAGTCTTCCACAATATCTTTGTTGTACCTATTGTGGGGGTCCTCATGAGACTTTTCAATGTGATCAATTGATCTTCGATGAGCCTTATTGTGAAAACTGCGGGGGACCTCATATGAGTTTTCAGTGTCAACCAATGAATCAAAATTTCTATAATTCTAATTCTTCCGGTTTTGTCCAATTCCAACCCCCGCAGTATTCCGATGTTCATCAACCTCCTAAAGAAATAAGTATTGAAGAATTAAAAACAATGATGCAATCCTATTGTGAAATAATGAGTCAACGACGTGAGCAGGAGGCTATTCTTTTACAAGAGCAGACAGTTGAGGAAAAACAAGAATTGTTAGCTGAAGAACAGGCAGCTAATCCTTCCGAGCCTTCACCCGTCTCATATTTTTACAATGCTGACTATGATAATATTAGCACTCCGTCTACTACTTATACTATTCATTTGACCAAAAGTGCTACTATTATTACTAATCCTTCCGAGCTTAGGCGACGTATCTATCATAATCATGACATCTTCTATGATGGTGATGATGACGGGGAACTTTTTCTAGATGAAGTTAAAAGAATTCAAAAAATTCTTGAAAGGACTTCGTTTGATGCAATCACACCTGACTTTTCAATTACGGACTCTCTAAGTATGGGGGATGAGCATCTTAGCACTATTCCAGAAACGGAATCGGACGAATTAATAAAGTATAGTGTTGAGAACCTTGTCCCAACCCCAAGTAAGTCCGAGGATTTATCCGATATTGAAAGTGAGTGTAATATGCCCATTTGTGATGATTTTACAACTGTCTCTAATCCTCTCTTTGATGCTTCTAGTGATGACAAGTCATTTTCTGATGAGGACGTTCCGAAAGAAAATTTCAAATTTTTTTCGAACCCTCTTTTTGATGAAGAAATCATTTCTACTAAGATAGATCCGAATCACTTTAATGCAGAGTCTGATCTTATCGAATCCTTGATTAATCGAGACACTTTGATTATTTCTTCTCCTAAGTTTGATTCTTTTCTCGAAGAGTTCTCCGGTGAACTCGCTCATATTGATTTAATTCTACCGAGAATTAATAAAGCCGACTTTGATCCTAAGGAAGAAATTCGTCTTATTGAGAAATTGTTGTATGATCATTCATCTCCTTGACCTCCGGAATAACTTAATTCTAAAAATTCTGATGTTGTAATCGAGTCTTTCTCTCCATCTCCTATCCCCGTTAAGGGTAGTGACTCTCTTATCTAGCAATACCATTGCTAACCCGAGAGGTGACTTGAAAAGCAATCACCACCCGAAGTTGGTATTTCTTTGTTGGACCTCAATTCCACCTCTTTCAAAGGTGGTGGAACGGAAAACCGGATGGTGACAAAGGATAGTGCAACCGAGTACGAAAACATTCTAAACCTCCGGTAGTCTATAATTCAAGCTCCATTGATGAGCCCGTGTTTGCTACTAGCCTAAACGGTCTTATCCTTATCCTTCGTGAGGCAACATAAAAAAGCTCCGTGAAAAAGATGATAATCTAGCTTCGAAATTTATTTGAAATCTTTAGGGAATTACATTTTGAGCTCAGTTTCGCGGATGCTCTTCTACATATGCTGAAATTTGCTTCAATGTTTAAAAGTCTCCTTAATAACAAAGAAAAATTGTTTGACTTGGCCAAAACATCGACGAATGAGAATTGTAGAAGGTATCCTAAAAAAGTTGCCCGAAAAAAAAACTTGGAGACCCCGGCAAGTTTCTTATTCCATGTGATTTTCCAGAGTTAGTTGAATGCTTAGCCTTGGCCGATCTTGGTGCAAGCATCAACTTGATGCCTCTTTCCATATGGAAGAAGCTCTCACTCCCCGAACTTACTCCTACTCAAATGATTACTTGAACTGGCAGCGAACTACGCATAGATTACTAGTCCATCCGGTATTGCCGAAGATGTCTTTGTAAAAGTAGGAAAGTTCCATTTTCCGGCCGACTTCGTAGTCGTTGATTATGTTGTCGATCCTCGGGTTCCCTTAATTCTCGGGAGACCCTTTTTGAGGACGGCACGTGCTTTGATTGATGTTTATGGTGAAGAATTAACTCTCCGAGTTGATGATGAAGCCATAACCTTTAAAGTTGGTCAAACTTCGAGATACTCCTACAATGATGTTGTGTCGATTAATCGAATCGATGTCATCGACGTAGCTTGTGAGGAGTATGCTCAAGAAGTGCTCGGATTCTCGGATAGTTCTACGAGTGGCAATCCCACTCCGTCTTTAGATCCATATCATTTGTATTCTTCCCCTCTCTATTCACTTTTGAGGAAGGTGACTTCATTTTGGAAGAAATCAAAGCTTGTCTTACAAATGATTCAATTCCACCGGGAATTGATGATGACGACTTTGATCCGGAGGGAGACCTTCTTCTACTCGAGAAGTTATTAAACGATGATCCATCATCTCCTCTCCCTCCGAAATAACTTCATGTTGAGGAACTTAAAATCATAAATTCTTCTATTGATGATCCTCCGGAGCTCGAGCTCAAGGATTTTACCTTCTCATCTTTGAGGATGCATTGTTGGAGGGTACAATAAAACTCCGTTATAATTGCTAAAAACTTAAAAGAAGATGAGAAGGTCCGACTTCTAAAGGTTTTAAAGTCATACAAGCGTGTCATCGCTTAGAAAATCTCCGATATAAAGGGCATTGACCCTCACTTTTGTACTCACAAAATATTAATGGAGGATGACTCTAAACCGGCAATTTAATATCAAAGACGGGCGAACCCAAAAATTCATGAGGTTATCAAAAAGGAAGTTATCAAACTCCTTGATGCCGGATTGATTTACCCTATCTCCAATAGCCTGTGGGTGAGCCCTGTTCATTGTGTACCCAAGAAGGGTGGAATAACCATAACTTAAAATGAAGATAATGAGTTGATACCTACTCGATTAGTTACGAGATGACGTGTATGCATTGACTACCAAAAGTTAAATGATGCCACTCATAAAGATCATTTCCCGTTACCGTTTATGGACCAAATGCTTGAAAGACTCACAGGAAACGAATACTATCGTTTTTTAGATGGTTTCTCAGGATATTTTCAAATTCCTATAGACCCACAAGACCAAGAAAAGACCACCTTCACTTGCCCTTATGGGACGTTTGCCTACCGACGTATGCCTTTCGGCTTATGTAATGCTCAGGGCACGTTCCAAAGGTGCATGATGGCCATTTTCCATGACATTTGGGGGATCGAGGAAACAATGGAGGTCTTTATGGACGATTTCTTGGTCTTTGGGGATTCTTTCTCCTCATGCCTCTCCTATTTAGACAAAAATGGTCAAACGGTGCGAAACACTAATTTAGTTCTAAATTAGGTAGAAATGCTATTTTATGGTAAAAAAAGGCATTGTTCTAGGACATAAGATTTCAAAGTCCAGGATGTGGTGGACAAAGCTAAATTTTATGTTATAGCTAAACTCCCTCATCCGACTTCCGTCAAAGGCATTCAAAGTTTTTTAGGTCACGTCGGGTTCTATCATCGATTTATTCAAGATTTTTCTAAAATCACCCGGTCGAAGACCCATCTTTTTAAAAAAGATACCCCTTTCATCTTCTCAAAAGAATGTATTGAATCATTTAATATACTTAAGAAGAAGTTAACCGAAGATCCGATTTTAGTTGCCCCCGATTGAGACCTAACATTTGAAACTTTGTGTGATGTAGTGATTACGCGGTAGGTGCAAGGTCTTGGGGCAAGTAAGGACCAACATTTTCAGCCTATTTCCCTTTGCTAGTAAGCCTGACGGATGCTCAAGCACATAACACTACTACGGAGAAAGAATTATTAGTCGTGGTGTATGCTTTCGAGAAATTCTGGCCTTATTTAGTCTTGTCGAAGACCATAGTGTATACGGACCACTCGGCTCTCAAATATCTTCTTGCCAAGCAAGATGCTAAGCCGAGATTGCTCCGGTGGATTCTCCTACTCCAAGAATTCGATGTCATTTTTTTCGTGTATATAATAAGGAGCGGAGAATCTTGCTGCCGACCACTTATCAAGACTTGAAAATCCCCACCAAGATGTTCTCGAGAACAAGGAAATTACCAAAACATTTCCTCTCGAGACTTTTGGTATGGTTACCTTTCATGGTGATTCTAGTACCCCATGGTTTTCTGACATTGCAAACTACCATGCGAGGAATTTTATTGTGAAAGGGATGTCGTCCCAACAAAAGAAAAAATTCTTTAAAGAAAAAAAACATGCTTTGTGTGACTAAATATTACAAAACGCCACACAAACTTAAAATTCATGTGACCATTGGATGAACAATAATCACACAAAATACACACTCACTTGACTTTAAACAACATATGGTCACACTTATTAACACTTTTGGCCACTTTTGGTTAACTTGTATGTGACTAAATCCCAAAAAAACCATGCTTTGTGTGACTAAATATTACAAAACGCCACACAAACATAAAATTCATGTGACCATTGGATGAAAAATAGTCACACAAAATACACATTCACTTGACTTTAAACAACATATGATCAAACTTATTAACACTTTTGGACACTTTTGGTTAACTTGTATGTGACTAAATCCCAAAAAAACCATGATTTGTGTGACTAAATCATCACAAACGTCACATTTATTATATATTCATGTGGCCACAGGACGGGAAATAGTCACACAAAATACACATATACTTGAATAAACCATCTCAAATGACACATATATTATATATTTATGTGGCCAAAGGACGAACAATAGTCACTCTCAAAAATCATTCGTGTGACTATAAAGTGTTTATGGTCACTAATACTAATTAATCCAACAAAACTTGTGCCTAATTTGTCACACATATTCGGGTTTTGGTCACTCTTTTTCAATGAAAAAGGCCACGAACTCAACAGTGTCACCGTAGGACACCTACGGTGGCGCGATCTTTGGTGACAAACACCAAAAAAACGTGTGTGACTATATGTATATTGTCACACATTTTTGGAGTAACCAATACCACTTTTTGTACCAGTGATTTCATTTTGATGTTCCATCATCCCCTCGTCCTCTTGCAAAACCACCGGATGATGATGAAATTGAGCCCGCTACGGGAGTTTTTATAAAAGTGGTGGATGATATTTGTGATAATTCGACAAGAGAACTTTATGTTCATGTGCCTAATATTTTGCCCACCCTTCTAACCCTTTCTCCAATGTTTGACACTTTGCTTCCATTTTCATCCAAAAATAAGAAAAAAGTTTTCAATTCTAGTATTCTTGCATCTAATGAGGAGAAATCTCCTCATTTCTTATCTCATCGGGGATTTAAAGCTTTCCAGGTCATTTTTGATTTTTTTAAAAGCCCGATGATGATCTATGGAGACGACATTCCTATCTTGGATATTTCGTTTCTCCATTTCTATCCTCCTTGACCAACTTAAGTATGGGGGATCGAGTCAGGCTAAAGACTCGGTTAACAAAAACAAGCGCTTCGTGGGTGGTAACCCATGCTTATCCTAATATAATTATAATAGTAGTAATGAATAAGTGTGTTGTGAGGAGGCTCACCTCTTCCTTTCTCGTGTTTTGTGGTTTTTGTTGTATGTCTAGGATTTCCCCAGATTATAAAGCCTCTTGTGCTCGTGGTTTTGTCCTTCGTTCACTCGAGCTTCAATCCTTAGCATGATTGTGGGAATCCAATATCCTAAATCTTATCGACTAACGTTTATCTTTGAGCATACTTAATAAACAACTTTAGATTTACGTAGAGACCCTTCTTAAAACATTAAGGACAATGTTCAATTCTAGTATGGGGGATCTATCGATTTGATTATGCCTGCAGTCGTTGTTTTCACGTAATCCCGTTTTTACCACCAAAATACCAAAAAAATGAAAAATTTTAAAAATTTTCAAAAATAAAATAAGTGTTTTGTCACAATTTTGACTTTCCTGCTGGGTAGAATAAGAATAAATTTTGACTCGATCGAGCGTGTTGAGCTCTAGCTTGCTCC
The DNA here is from genome assembly GCA_026074375.1 of Tanacetum coccineum. NCBI lineage: Eukaryota > Viridiplantae > Streptophyta > Magnoliopsida > Asterales > Asteraceae > Tanacetum > Tanacetum coccineum. The sequence goes on along the minus strand of BQNB010010771.1, from coordinate 39,925 downwards.
TTAACTTTTAGACTAAGCATTCGCGGATCTTTGCGAAGAACGGAAAATGATAGAGTTAAGTATGAGTTAGATGCTAAACAAGGATTAGTTGGAAATCTTAAGAGCTCATAAGTGTAGTTTGTGGCTTTTCTCTCCCATAAGCTTCTAACCAGACTAATAATACGTGCTCTCTTCGAAAATTAAACTTATATCTACAATTTTTGAAGTATAGTCGATATCAATAATTTTAGTTCAAATTTATACTTAAATTTTCTAAAAATGAATTTTCTCTATATCGTGGTAATATAAAGTGTTAAAAAAATAAGGTAATAATAATAAACTGTGGGCTAATAAAAGTTAACTGCATCTTGCCAGCTCACAACCGATGTTACAGTCTTCTAAATAAGGCACATAGTATTTATCCGAGACTGATAAAAGTTTAATGGATGTGTAATTATATTAAGTGTAGTAAACGTGAATTAATAAATATAGGGAAAATCTCTTTTTCTTAAATTTAAAAAGGTCGAGGATTTCCTTCGTTTAAAAGGTATAAGTATAATTATATTAATGTTAAGTGTGATTTAATAAATATAGGGAAAATCTCTTTTTCTTAAATTTAAATATGCTTTTGAACTAAGACTATTTCATTTTAAGTTATAAATAAATTATGTATAAAACGGGAAATCCAAGGGTTTTGAAACTGAAGGTCCGTGAGTCTCGATACTAGTCTTTGTGGGGTGTCAAAAGCCTGGTCACTTAGCCGCAAGGTTGAGATATACCGAGACGAAATTCGCTACATTGGATGATCTCGCCTTCAAACTCATTACGTTTGGGTGAAACGTGAAGCATAGAAATTTTGCAAAACGTTGATCCATGGTTGAAATTCGAAACAAGCACATTCACCTAAGATATAATAATTGTCGGGAGTGAAAAGTTTATAAATTGCAAATATGAGTAGTGTTAGCATCTTAACTTATATTTGACGGTGATTTCGTTTTTGAGCTTGGTTTGGGACAAGTGAAAAATCGAGGATGATGAATTTATCCTTTTTTGGGCATTTTAGGATTAAAATGCTTCTTGTTCTGTGACCCTAAAAGTTATAAAAATAACAAAAGTCAAAACATGTTAGTTAGTTGCTTAAAAATAAAAGTACAAAAAAATGAGAAAAAGGAAAAATACAAAAATATGTGTGGTAATTATTGTAAATATTTTAAAATGGTCGAAACAGGGCTTTTCAAAGCTAATGATTCTTTAATTCCCCTTAATGAACACTTAGTTACTTTTCGAGGTAATTAGTCAAGGGGGATTGAGATTCTTGGTTTTCTAAGTGATTACTTATAGCATTGCGTGAGGACACGACAATAGTTTAGTATGGGAGATTTTGGTATGTGTTTAAATACACATATCGCTTACCTATAAAAACAAGCCTAAATGACCAAAAAACGGACATAAAATGCCAAATATATGCTTGTTTTGCTTTGTATACTGTGCAGGTAACAGATATTCACTAAAGGACAAAAACAAAGCCAAAACTGACAAAATCGAGCACGGGAATGGAAAGAGCGTGAAAAGTCAAAGTCAAAGTCAAAAAGTCAAAATCAACAAGTCAAAATCAAACTCAAAGTCAGCAAGTCAAAGACGAAGCCAAAACCGAAGAAATATAAAATGGGCCAAACCGTACCCATCTAATGGGCCGGGTCAGCCCATTACATATTGAAGATAAGAATTAAAAGTCTAAAACCATCCGAATCCATATAACCCGGCCTATGATTATAGTCCCATTTCCTTTAAAACATAACGTCCATTAGCCCCCTAAATCCTATACACCCTAACCTTTTACCTTGTTAGTCCTTAGGGACTAACACCATTAGTCCCTGGGGTTTTTACACCGTTTGTCCTTAAGGACTAACATGGTTAGTCCTTATGACTAAACAATACTCACCTCGTTACCCCAATTAAACAAACAAAACCCAGTTAAACCTTTTCCCACCAAATCACTATTCATCCCTCTTCCCCAAAAACCCATCACCATCCTTGTGACCCTACTGTTCACCCATCACTCTCACAACTCAACCCCACTTCACAAACCTCCAATTCCACCTTGGCAATCCCTTAGAATGTTATTGGACGAAGTTGAATCAAGGGCTCAGATTATACTACTTGGTGACCAAGATAATTCAATGGCTTAGATGATGATTTCAAGCTCACTCACCCAAGAAGCACACTTCTCTTTCATCTCACAGAAGAAAAACACTTTGAAGAGCCCAAGACTTGAATATTTTTCTATAAATAGGGACCTTGTAAGCCCTTAAGGCATCTAGTTTTTATCTTTTCAGCTTATATTAAGTTTAGCTTATTGTACTTTTAAAGTATTTTACTGTTTTTAAGTTTAATGAAATTTAAGTTTTTGTGTAAAATTCTGTTTTTAAGTTATTGCAAGTTATGTTTTAAAAACGTTTGTTGAAAGCTCACATAAGATCTTTTTATCTTTACTTAAGCTGTTTACTTAAGCAATATAAGCTTGTCCATAGCTTATAGTATTTTAAGTTAATTTTACTTAAAAGTCACTCATAAGCTATTTTAGATGACAAGCCAGATTTGGAAGGGCTTGTGGGTGTTCACTAGCTTGTTTTAAACAAGCTAGAGCTTGTAGACAAAGCTCTTAAGAGCTTATTTTCCCTTATTTAGAGCAAAAGGCTTTGTAAGTCTCTCCTTTTCATTTTTAGCTTAAAACTGCATATTCCTTATTTACTGCTTATTGCTGCTTATTATTGCTTATTACTAATATTTATTGCTCATTTATGCTTATTTGTTGATTATATATCATTTGCTTATGTTTTCATTTAAAACTGTTAGTTTAGCTCTTAAAACTGCTTATCTTATTTGCTTATTGTAAGTGCTTAATCATGTGTTCTTATTGTTTAATGTTGGTTAATATTGATTGCTTGTTATCTGTTTTTAATCAACTTAGCTTAAAACATTAAAAATTAATTTAAAAATGGATTTTGATAACTTAAAGAGGTGTTAGGGTTAAGAGGCAAAGTGGGTCAAAAAGAGTTGTAAAACTGTTTGGGTCACTAAGCTAACTTTAACAAGTCTTTTTGAAGTCATATTAATCTGTTTTTAAAAGTTTTAAAGTTTAAAAGTGAGTTTTAAGGTTTTGTCTATAAGTTGTTTAAATATGTGGAGTTAAAATAGTTTAGAATAGCTTATTGGATAAGGATTTTGAAAACAGCTTTTAAGTGTTGTTTTTGTGTTGTTTATGGTGTCAAAATGCAGTAGAAAGAACTTGGTTTAAGTGTGCAATTGTCTTTTGTTTTAAATCAAAACCTATCAAAGTTTTCAAGTCTATTTTCAAAGCTAAAAGTCCCATTTTCATTAGTAAAATTAGGTTAGATAAAGCTTATTTTAGGTTCTAATTTTATTAGCATTAGTTCATTAGATATAGGTCTTCATATGTTTAAGCTTATTTAGTTCTAGTAGCTTATTTAGCCTAGGTTTAAGCTTATAAGCTCAAACAGTTTTGCTTTTAGTTCATTTTAAGTATCTAGTCATTCTGTCATCTTAAGTTAGCTTATTTATAGCTTATTTGTTTCTTTATAGTCTTATGTGCTTATTAGACTTAGTTTAGGGCTTTTGATAGCTTATTAAGCTTTGGGTTAGCCTATTTAAGCTTTTGCCTTGACTTGGCTTTTGCTTGAAATCTGTTAAGATTTTGAGCTAAAACTGAGCTTTGTTTTAGCTTATTTCCAGCTTATTAATGAGTTTTAAAAAAAGTGCTTTTCATTAAATTTGCTTATTTTCATGTTATAAAGCTTTTTCATAAAAAAAATTGTAAATAAAAAAACTAGGGAAATTGGGAAGTCAAGGGTGAGCTAGGCTCGAACCCTTGACCTCAACCAACCTCAACCAAGTTTAAACACCACACTCTGCTACCACCACTGCCCTTGGGTCTTTTACGTCTAAGTTTGCTTTTATTATACTTTTAACCTTTAGTTAGCAGTTTTGCCTATAAGCTCTTTAGAGCTTATTTCCAGCTTATTAAGATAAGCTGGTTCACCACTTTTATTTTTCTTAGATTCTACTTAGCTTAAAGCACTTTTCATTAATTTTTTAGATTTTTCCAAATTAGTTTAGTATTTTTAATTAATTTTTTAGATTAAAACTGTTTTTAATTCATAATAAATAAAATAAAAGGCAAAAAAATATAATTCTTTTTTAAAAAAAATTATTAAAAAAAAATTCTTTTATCATTCAGGACCTTTAAAAATTAAATTTGCTTTTGTCGGGTTAAAATTTGATAGTTTAGGTTTTTAAAGCACGGGTTTAGGATCCTGTTATCGTTTTTAGTTTAAATCTTTAATTGCTTTCGTTTTAGGTTTGCTTTTATTTGTTTGTGCATTTTAATTGTAGAATTAGAAAAAATAATCATTGAATCATTCAAGCATGCGATTTCGAACTTAACCTCGATTTGCAATTCACGCCTCGTCAGGAAACGACCCGGGAAGGTTTTGGATTTTACTTTGGTCAAAAGTAATCTTTTTAAAAGCCTCATGGAATACTTACTCTCATTTTGTTTGATATTTAGTTATATATATATATATATATATATATATATATATATATATATATATATATATATATATTACCTATATTTTATATATACTAAAGACTCAAATCAGAAGGCTTACAAGAAAGCCACTCTATGTGTCCATCCGGATAAACTTCAACAACGTGGTGCAAGCATTCATCAAAAGTATATTTGTGAAAAGGTTTTTGATCTTCTCAAAAAGAACAAATAGAGAGAAATGTAACTATTTATAAACTCGATCGATTCTTAAAACTGTTCCAACTTCTGCATGATTTCCTTAAATTTGAGCTTTAGATTTTCAAAGATTGGCTGAAGTTCTTGAAGCTGAAAAAAAAGATGGAGCAGCGGGAAACAAGCCAGCCTTTGTGCATTACTTTCAAGCTTACAATATGTATGTGTCCTGAAATTTTCTTCCCATATTCTATTATTTGTAAAGTTCACTTGGTAACTTGCTCATTTAATTTGTAAGATCAAAATTTTCCATTTTCAGATTCTTGGATCTCATAGTGATTGACAGCGAGTTCAAGAAGCATTATGAGAAAAAACTTCAATATTCGCTAACGTGGCACTGTCCGTATCAGCCGCATTTTGGAATGATGTAACATAACAACTTGAGGAATTGAAACAACAGGCTAAGGAATTGGGACATCGAGTTGACAAATTGTGACAGCGTGATGAATTGTAAATGCAGGATGCTCCAAAACGGAAGGCTGATGAACTGGAATAAGGTGGTGATGCATTGGAAGAACGCTTAACATTTAATTTACTCTATGTGTATGACCTCAAAGTGTCATGTACAAATCACCATTTGTTAAATATTTGATCACCAAACCAAACATCATACCATAAAATTAATAATAATCAAGAAATCATTTTGATTAGTTTCTACTTTTTGTTAATTAGTTTCTTAAGTTCTCAATTTCCATTATGAGTAAGAGGCTGTCCTGTCAACCCATTTGAGCCTTAAAAAAGTTTAAATAGTTGTATAGTTTAAAAGTCAAATAGTGTAAAAGAGGGGTGGGTTAAACGGGTTGATCTGTCAACACGGGTCGGTAAACGGGTCAACCCAATGTGTCTACACAAACACAACAACCATTAGAACTAAACGACAAATATTGTCTCAAAAAGAGTTTTATGAACTAAACCCGTCGCATCTACTAGATGCTTTCCATACTGCCCTTCTGGTATTTATGCATATATGGATTATGAATTGGGATGGATTTTTTATGCATCAAACAAAAGGTTTGATCTTTTGAAACGACGGGCTAATATTTTTGGACATCAAAATGTTGCAATGCGACATCAGACTTAACTCTTGAACCTAAAGGCTGATGCAGAAAAATGGTCTAAGTCACTGGAACAACTGGCTGATGCTATGAGACTTCAATTATACCGAAACTTAGGGATTCTAATGACAAAACCGACACTAAACCCTTACAAGTAAGAGATTATCCTTAAATGTACTATTACAAGTATATGTTTCTGCACATTATAGCGAAAGTTTTATGAACCGAACCCGCCCGTCGAGTAAAAAAATTTGAAACTGTAATGACACGATATTAAGCAGACCAAAAGAGACCAACCCAGACCTAACAAAACACTTTAATATTGAACGGACAGAAATACACCCACCCAGAAATAACTGAACAATTTAGATACTTTCAGCCCAATTGGACTCGACACTCGCAGTTATTAAGCCAAACTCACACGGAACCACTTATCTAACAAATTTCCGAAGCGAAACCCCCCGTCGGGCAGGTTATGTAAATACTAATCAATATATATATATATATGTATATATATATATATATGTATGTATATATATATGTATGTATGTATATATATGTATGTATGTGTTGGGAATTATAGATTTGATGAGACAAAAGAACAAAAGAATGAAACAAGAAGGACTTAATCGACAAATTGGAATTCTACAAAAGATAGAGTTTGACTACAAATTAATGATTGGGAAGTTACAAGATGTAACTTAAACGTGTGATGATATGTTACAAAAGTGATTGGTCAATCTCATCATATTAATGATAAATACTAATTAATGTCATTAATGTGTTTTATTAGAATTCCTTTGTAACGTCTTATGGTCTCTATTATATAAAGAGATCATAGACATAGGTTTTACATCCATCCATAGAAACATCGACTGATGAGAGTCGAATAGTAAAGGTGTGTGTGTGTACACAAAGTTAGTTAGTTAGTTAGTTAGTTAGTACACCATAATTAGTTGGTGTAGCCCCAAGTTGTAGTTGGGGTAATAGGGAAACGTTTAATGAAGAAAACCTTGTTCAATAGCAATTGTCTTTGTTTAATTCCGCTGTGCATATTGTTTTCATTGTTATTGTCAATCTTAGATATATAAGATCTAACCAATCTTGAGCTTAAACGATCTTATCAATTGGTATCAGAGCCATGGGGCTCTTGATCTAGGATCTACAAGGTTTTTGAAGAAACCCTAAAACCCTAATTTTCAAGAAATCGATTTGTGGTTAAAGTTTTATGGGGTTTTTGAGTTAATTGATATAACAATATTTATAATTGTCCTCTCTACCTTAATTGGTATGCAATACAATTGTAAATCATTGTTACTATCAAGGGTTTCTTGGTGTAGTTGATTTATGATGATGGATCTGGACCTCATCGTATACATTCTTTTTGATCATCATCATTATTAGGGTTTTTATGCGAAACCCTAATACCATGGCTGCTCGTCGATTTGGTTTGATTATATTCGATCTTTGTTTTCTTTGTTCATCTATATGGATCGATTGCATAAGAAGCAGCATGTGTGATTGGTTATCATGGTTACAGTTTGGGTAACATGATCTCTATGAAGAATGAAGGTACTGCTAAAGTGTTTGAAGGTACTGAAGAAGTTCATGAAGGTACTGAAGAAGTTCAAGAAAGTACTGCTCAAGTTCATGAAGGTACTGCTCAAGTAAATGAAGGTACTGCTGAGGTAAATGAAAGTACCGCTGAAAAGATCAAAGTACCGCTGCTGTTTGTGAAAGTACCGCTAGTGTTATCTGATATCTTAGAACATACTGCTTGCTTTATCAGATATCGGGTAATACATGAATTTTGGTTTTTGGATGGATTTGGATCTCGAATGCTTCGTTTAAAGGGAAGTTAACGGATTGATTTTTAAATGTTCTTAAACATTTAAAAGGCTCGTTTTTGGAGATTATTTGAAGAGGTGATTACGAAGACGATTGATTATCACTTATTTGATATTGTAGTTGAGTTTCACAGATGCGTGTTCTTATCATACCTTTTAGCAGGAGGTAACTTGTTCGTGCTTAAATGGTGTTGATGAAGACTTGACAAATCTAGCAAAGTGTCTCATATAGAAGATAAGGATTTTGTCAAGAGATTGCGATCTACTTATATTTTGGTCTTGGTATGAGTTCGACATCACGTGGATAGTGCAAGACATAAGACACAAGTTTGGGAAATTAAACTTCTTTATCAAATTCGTTATATTCTATTTTCTTCATCAGTGATCACTACATAGAGCCTACAGAGTTCGAGATTCAAGAGATGGTAAACATATGGGTTTCAGGGGAAGCTTATTGATTAAATGTTTAACCATCTACATGCACCACTTGAGGGGAAGTGTTTACAAGTTGCATATCTACAGAAGACCCCTATTAGATGATTACAAAAAGGGGAAGAAGATTACAGGTTTATTGATTTGCAGCTTATTTATGTGTGGTGACATGTTCAAGGAGATCTTAAATCAAGGGGAAGCATTGAAGATTTTGTTTCATTCAAGGAGATGATTACATCTCAACTTCTCTAATTAAGGGGAAGTTCGTACGCGACTTTGTTTGTTTTGTCATCATCAAATAGGGGAAGATTGTTGGGATTATTGATTTGATGAGACAAAATAAATATAAGAATGAAACAAGATGGAAACAAGAAGGACCAAAGTCGTAATTAATGAAGTCTTCAAAAGATAAGAATTGGAAGATTCTGAAGATATGGTCAAAGATAAAGATAAGTATTAGAATGATTTACTTATTAATTATCTTTATTAGTTTCCATGTAAGCCTTAGACTCCTTGTGCTATAAAAGGAGGTCTAGGCATGTTAGTTTGAATCATCCATTGCATAGTCGACTGATGAGAGTCGAATAGTAAAGGTGTGTGTGTACACCATAGTTAGTAGTTAGTTAGTAATAGACATATTATAGATGTCTATGTAGTAGTTAGTAGCCCCAAGTTATAGTTGGGGTAATAGGGAAATCGTTTGAATGAAAAACCTTGTTAAACATCATTGTTCTTATTATTATTCCGCTGTGCAAATGTTTATCTTTGATGTTTATATCCTAGATGAGTCTTAATAACGATCTACGGGGTCATAACAGACTTCACAAAATGTGTTTCTTTCCCGCCATGGTGTTTTATTTCAAATGAAGGTTTACATTTCTAGCCATAATTCACATGTCAACTATTGATACCTTGATATAAGTATGTAAAGTATTGAATACCAGAATATGTGTCAGCCATTGTCAACTCTTATTATGTGGTGTGTAGTATACTTTCCAAAGATGATTGTGGACTTTTTTCTTCCAGCTGTGTGAAGTAAGCTTCCAGTCATTCCTTAATTCCTTAATTAGATTCAGACTTTCCATAGATACTTTAAGAAATTTAGTTTTCCACTTTTCAAGAGTATCCCCTTTTTCCATTATAAGGAGTTAGATATAGATATAGATATAGATTACAAGTTTGTAATCGAGAGAGTGCAAGTATCGTGATAAGACTGTCATCAAATTTAAAAATTTTAAGCTTTTATTCGTACTTTTTAAAAAGTGTCACTAAAAGGTTAGATTCGGTGACACTTTTTTGTGTCACTAAAACCTGTGTCACCATAGGTCTATTATATTGTAGTGCTCCTTGGAGATGAACAAACTTGAATTTACTAGGTGAACTAAGAGAAAGAGAAGAAGAACATAAGTTTGATTGACTTTCTTAGTTATTATTGTGTGTAGCTATATTGTAAGTGTATTGTAATTGCAATTGCAATTGTAGTGTAAGTGTGAATTTGTAACTGTAATTGTGATTGTAATCTCTACCTATATAAGGTATGACTTGTGAATTAATGACATGACATGCTGAAAATGCATGGACCAATCAAAACTCTATCTCATTGCCAATCAAAACAAGAACCATGAGTGGGAGAGTGCATCCTAAGCAATACCATTAAACTTGGGGACGCAGATAGAAACCGAGGTTTGGATATGGTTCTTGGAGTTTTTAGGGAAAGCGTTAGAAATTAAAGATTATAAAGAAAACCAAAGGAAACGCTAAATCTGATGCTAAGAAAGTTCATCAATCACTTACCATAAAAATGATTTGAAATCTTATTTAAATCTGTACTTTAAAGTAGTTCAGTACTTATAAGGTAGCTAAATGTCATGACAGCACAAAAACAGACATACCCATAAATGGCTCGATATGTACCTTTTAATTGTCATTTTTTCTGTGTAAGAGTTACTAACCGAAAAGGTATTTTTTTTCTTTTCTTTCAACCTAGGGTGGAAACGAGCCGAGCCGAGCCGAGCTTGAGCTCGCTAGAGCTCGAGCTCGGCTCGTTAAAGTTATACAAAGATCGAGCTCGAGCTCGGCTCGTTTTGAGCCTTACTTTTAAGCTCGAGCTCGGCTCGTGGTATGTTACACAGGCAAGCAAAAATTTCTTCGTATGGTTAATTTTAAAGATTTTAGGTTTTTCCCCCTTTGTTCGGGATTCGTGCTTTCGTTTTCTAGCCTAATTTCATAATTTTTAGGGTTTTCTTAAACGTTTTTGTTTATTATTGTTTAAATTAACTTCCTGAACTCTCAAATCATTTCTTTCCTTCAAACTCAAATCTTCGACTGTATCGATTCTCCAGTCCAGCCTCGTTGGGGATAAACGACCCGGTAAAATTCTATACTGCTCTCGGTATTATTGACTTTGTTTCCAGACTATTCTTACTATATATATTCTATATTTTATTATATATTATATATATTTTAAGGTGTAGTTTGGACGGATCAAGCAGCTAGGCTCATTTCTACCTCTACTTTCAACAAGTCATTAGATTGTTTTATATATGAAGAAAGTTACGTATTTTTGTGTAAATTTGTTTGTCAAGCTTCCATATAAATTTGAAGAGCAAGAATTGAAATTATTAGGTTCTATGCAGCGACAACGACAAAGATGAAAACTACACAAATTGCGCTATTTTACAAAAATAGTTATTTACAGGAACATGGTTCATTGTATTTTATTTTTGCCATAAGCTTTCATATAATCATATTTACATTTTAGTTTTTTTTACTTCATTAATCTTGATATTGTTATCTTTCAAGATTATTATCAAGTAAAGTTATAAAGATAACCCATTTCATCAAACAGGCCACGAAGCTAGTAGTTAGTTTGTTACCTATAAAGTATTACCTTACAAAAAGATTATAGAATGGCCAAAATCTTCATATCAAAAAGTCGTCTCTATTTTATGTTTCAAAGATGCTACTTATGTGTTCTTTTCTTTCGTTTGGATCTTATGTTTATTTTGATATGAAATACTTTACATTGTTATTACTTAAAGTTATTTTAATTCAAATTATCATTCATTTATACAGTTGTTGTTAGAAAAACGTTTAACCAAATAATATTTGCTCGCCGTAAAATATAATCACAGGGTACCCATCTAGTATATATTATTGTAACTAGTACATGTGGTTAATGCATTATCGATTAAACAGTACCAATAATATTGAAGGTCAGGGGATTAAAAGTCAAATTTAGAAGTCAAATCTTAAATTGTGAATCTTATTAGAGTACATATTATATTTAATATAATCGGCCCATTGGCCCAAGCCCATAGTCTAGAATATTCTGTTGTATCCTATATATATGTTGGCTGTTATCAATTATAATCAAGCAATCAATCACATCTTTCATAGTATCAGAGCCAAATCAATTTTCTCTTAATTCTTCTCAATCAAATCGCCTCCTTCCCCTATTCTTTTTCTGCATCATTAACCTTTTCAACAACAAAATAAAAAAATAAAAAAATAAAAAAAATATTGTTCATCCGACACTGTTCATCCAAGTGCTACTGTTCATCCAAGCGTTACTGTTCATCGAAAAAAAATAAAAAATTATGGCTTCTCATGATCAGCAATGGTATATGGATACCGGAGCAACTTCTCACCTTTCATCTCACACTGGTAACCTTCAAACCCATTTTCTTAATTGTAATTTTCATTCAGTTATTGTTGAAAATGGATCATCTATATACCTGTCACCCACTCTAGTCATGTATAAATCCCTAATCCATATCGTCCCCTCCACCTTAGAAATGTTCTTGTCACACCTAATATCATTAAAAACCTTGTTTATATCGCCACGCGTACTACCTCTGGCATATTCTTTGTCCTGCGAGACAAAATATGCTACAGAGATACTTGACAATCACACATATGCTTAAATGTCATCTCTTGCAGGACTCCAATTGACACCGAGAAGAAGCTTGGACCTGAAGGATCACCAGTCACTGATCCTACTTTATATCGCAGAGCCTTGCCGATGCACTTCATACAGTACCTTTACTCACCATATTGTCATATGCAAGTTCAAACAATTATTCTTTACCTGCAATGATCCTCGGAGCCAGAATCACCTTAATGCTATGAAACGTGTTCTTCGTTATCTTCGAGGAACCACTGATCTTGGATTACAGCTACTTCGGTCTACTACATCACAGCTTATTGCATACTTCTTGATGCTAGACTGGCAGGTTTGTCCGCGACGCGCCGATAACTTCTGGATAGATGTGTTTTTCTTGTGACAACCTCCTGACGTGGTCCTCAAATGTCAGACAACGTTGTCTCGTTCTAGTGCTGAGGCTGAATACCACGGGGTTGCGAATGATGTAGCTGAGACATCTTGGATTCGCAACCTCTTTCGTGAGCTTCATACCCCACTTTATCAACAGCGACCCTTGGTCTACGTGAGTCTATGTCAAGTGTATTCTACGCCCATAGTCTAGAATATTCTGTTGTATCATATATATAGGTTGTCTGTTATCAATAATAATCAAGCAATCAATCACATCTTTCAAATCTATCTTTCCTCTATTTTATATATCTATATCTATATAAAATTAAGTGCCTGCATTAAAATAATAAAAGCAAAGTTTGCAGAAATAGTATTTATGGTTATTGGTGCATCCCAAACTTAGTCATCAAAGACTAAAGATTAACTTTGTCACGCACCAATAACCATGGGGACTATTTTTACAAACTTTGCTTGTATTATTTTAATACATGCACTCAATTTTTGCATTAGTCCTCAAAGATTAACTTTGCAACAGAACAATAAGCCAAAGACTATTTCTGTAAAAAAAATCATCAACAATTTACGGAAATAGTCCTTGAGGTTATCGGTCCGTTTCAAAGTTAGTCTCTCTCGCTCCGCGGCGGAGGGCGGGTTGAAAACCTCGTTTATATAAACAAAAATGCTAATTCCTTCTACAAAACTTTCCTACTAATCTTCCTACGTATAAGAACCTGACAAGTGGCGAAACAGACAATTTAGATTTATAGAGATAATAAGTGAAAAAAATATATATTATATGATTGTGTGTAGGAAGATAAGTAAGATGATTTTTAAGATGCTTTAGCAATGCTCTTATATAAATATTGAGTTTCATGCATTAAATGAGAGTATTAATGATTAAATTTATTATATTTAAGTTTAGTATATAAATAATAAATAAATTTCGTAACTGAGTTTAATATGTATATAAACGAGGATAGACGGTTGCCCGTTGATGCGCAGCTTTGTGCATATTGTTGATAAACATTTGATAATTTTTGTCTGGTATATATTTAATAACATTCTGAGTCTAAAAAATATAAGGCGAACACAAAGACTGTAACTAACAAATAAATTTTAACCAAAAACAACTCCTTAATTCATAATCAAAATGCAAGAAGAAAGCATAATATAAAATACATACACTTTAGAAATGAAACAATAATATCCCTAAATAGCACTACAATGAACACAACATATTTTGCTCCGTATAACCTTCGAAACGGTTGTGTGTGTTGCACAACTCATAACCACAACATTTGCATATCCTTCAACTTGGGATATTCATATGATGCTGTCAATGTAGAACTGCACCTGAGACAGTTTAATTTTTGTTTTATATTATGCAAGGTATGTTAACTAAATGTGCTAATGTTGGTGTGTGGATGTGGAGATAGCAATACTTTTTCACCAAAAATTGGGTACCACAATCTTGATGTTAAAGTATTGCTATATATGCTTGATATAGAATATTCATATCGATTTCTCTCCACGCCCTCAGAAGAACGTTAGCACATTTACATTACATGCCTTGCATAATCTAAATACAAAATTGAAGTATACCTCAGTAAAAAAAGTAATCAATAGATATGTGGGTAGAAGAATCTATTACTCATAACGGATAAAATCATAAGATATGTGGTTTGCAAAATTAGAAATAGGTGTGATGCATCTCCATGGTATGATATATGGAGTTATGTTGGACCCTTATGTCAAATCATTACCCATAGAGACATATATGATGCAAGATTGAATACAAACATAAAGGTTCATGAGATGATAAAAGATGGGAAATGGTGTTGGCCAACTGAATGGTATGAAAAGTTTCATAATATCACTAACATTAAAGAACCAAAGATGGATAACCAGAATGTTGAAAAGTTGTATGGAGGAATGTGGATGGAAAATATGAGGATTTTTTCGTAAAAGAAGCTAATAATAACATGTGTGTTAATGTTACAAATGTGCAATGGTGGAAGAGGATTTGGTTTTCATAAAAACTTCATAAGCACTCATTCATTTTATGGTTAGCCATTCAAGACAAATTAAGTACTCAAGATAAACTTCAAAAATGGGGTAGCTGTGCAGTAAACGAATGTCATTTATGTCTAAATGATATAAAAGACTTGCCACACTTATTTTTTGAATGTGGTTTTTCTTAGGGCATCCACTATAGTGGACCTTTAAAAAGGTTTATAAATTTGCCACCTCTTACAATGTCATTAATTTATAAATCATAAACCTATTCTCACCATGGATAAAGCTTTTGAGGTTATAAATTGTTCAAACATAAATTAAATATTATAATGGAACATAAATTCTTAGACCTTTGCAAAATCCTAGACCTTTTCATGCCACCTCGACATGAAATGGTTCCCCACTATGATAAAAAAATTCTTGGATCTCTTCATAAGTTTTTTGACCTATTCTTGAAACACCATAATGGATGCTCTTATGATGTGTGGAATAAGGCTAAAAGCTTTGCTGATATAAGGAGTACACAAAGTGAGTGGTCTGATATCATTCATGAGATGTCTAGTATGGGTAATGGAAATAATATTGGAATTTTAGTAAGAAGACTGGTTTTTGCAGCCTGTGGTTATTATATTTGGCAAGAAAGAAATGAAAGAATTTTCAAAGATGAAAGAAATAAGAGTAATGATGTCTTCAATGTAATTGTTGAAAATCTAAAGTGTAAATTACTCAGCATTACCGTCAAGGATAGCAATGCGATGAGAAGAATGAAAAAACCTGGAATGTATCTTGCAAAAGACAGCAAATTGGTTCTTTGGGGTTATGAATATAGAAGATGGCTTATACATTGGATCTGAAAGGACTTTCAATGCTGGTAATCTTTCAATAACTATGTGAGGATGTAGCTACATGGCTTATTGATTGATGACAGATTAAAGGAATTAGTAAGTGTTGGACATATTCTATATCATCATTTCACACTTACATGAACACTTTTTGGTAGAAATATAAAGAGAGAAAGTAAAGAGAAAACTAGAGAGAGAAAGAGATAGAGGAAGGTTTATTTCTTGCAAATGGGAATTAGAAACAAACAACCAACCCCTTCTCATATGTAGATAGGGGGTATTTATAGGCTAACAAACCCTAAAGAGGGTGTTGCCTTGTTTACATGATATGGGCCAGGTTCGGGCTTATATGGGACTTAGCCTGTAACACATATAATATTTAGATTATCTGACAAGCCCGTGACCCTTTCTAGCCTATTACAACGTTTACAAAGTTCCTTAATTAATAATGACCGCGACTTTCTTTAATGACCGAGACTTTCTTGTCCGACTCAATATTTTAAGCCTAACAATCTCCCCCAAGGTGAGGTCATTAAGATTGCATTGTCTTTAAGCTCTTTTGAAGTCTTGGTCTTGGTATTTGATGAGGTGTGATTGTATACACTTTTTCAGGGTCATTTAACCCTCTAAATCATGCAAATATCTCTAAAATACGTGCTTAATTATTTCTTTTTGTGTTTTTAGCACTTGGAAAACATTTGAAGGAAATACACAGAACTTGGACTCAATTTGGGAAGAAACAGGATGAGATTCCAACTTTACACGAAGAGGCTCAAAAGGCGTCGTGATTTCTAGCGACAGAGGCAGGATTTGCAAGCGACGACGTCAAGATTTTGGTAACGGCGTCTGGACTTAACCGATTTAATGAAGCCCTAGAAGATTTGGCGAGGCGACGGTGTCAGAACTTACAAGCGACACCGTCGCGACTGTTTTACTATATATACAAACTCAATATTTAGGTCTTAAGAGTGGAATTCATGAGGAAACTTTAGGGTAAGATTTATAACAGTTCTTAGGTCGATTTTAGGGTTTTTAAACTCTCTTTTATCAACTTTAACTTCGTGTTTTATTCAAGTGAAGATCTTCTATCCCTTTAATCTTTCAATATATCTTATTTAATTATTATTCTTCGTTTCTCTTTAACATGTTAGGCTAGATCTAATTAGTGTTTGCTTATGATTGCATGAAACTTGATTTGTAATTCCTTTTAATATTGCTTCTTGTTGGTGGTGTGCACGTTAGGCTCTAGAAAACTAGCTTTTTAATTGCTTGCGAAGACGTCTAAGGAAACGTGATAGTGTAAAAAGGACACAATCGCAATAGTCTTTATACTACCTTGCCCTAATATTGTTGATCACCTTTTAAGTGTTTGAACGCGTGTAATATACTTTTAGGGGACTTATAATAGTTTTCATACTACCTTACTTGTGCGTTGCCTTAACGAAATATTACATAGAAAGTGGGTTCGTGTAATTCGCTTGTAAATTAGGAAATACTTACACATTACACCGCAAGTGTGACAAAGCAATAGGATTAGGAAGAGAAAATTAAGGAGTAGTGCATTATTAAGTAAACACGTTTGTTTACCTATACGAGTTTCCACATAATTAGCTTAGATTTAATTTAGTTTATTAGTTTAAATTCAAACCCCATTTAAACCAGAGATTTTACCTGCTTTTTAAAAATATAAAAATACAAAGATAATCTTCTTTCAACCTCTAGACCTTAGTTACATTTAATTCAAGCCTTCACAAGCTATTCCCCTAGATAACGATAACAACCCCCGAGTCTTGCCTATACTACACTACAACGATTAGGTACACTGCCTAGGGAGTTGTAAAACTTCTTGTGTTTACAAACCCCACATCATGTTTTTGGCGTCGCTGCATGGGGAATAGTATAGGTTTCGAATTATATTTAGCTTAGGTATACTCACTAGATTTGTAACCCTTGCCCTTTCTGTGTTTTGAATATTCTAATTTAGTCCTTTGACTATTTGACGTATGTTAGTTTATTCAGAATTTGTACTATGTTGACGGTGGTGAATTTATGAGATATGAAGTGTTTTATAGTTTATTGTGTATAATAGTCTCTTTTTAGGGTATTATTATGTTATGTATGTTCCGGGTGATTGACTCGTGAATTTTTGAGAAATACCAAAAACGATTCCCGACATGTCTGATAATGTCCAAAATGAGTTTTTGGGGAATAAAACGTGGAAATATGTCAAGTAAATACTCTAAATTATTGAAAAAGTATTTTTAAGATGAATAAAAATGCTAAGTAACTTCGAGAAATGTTTTACGGGCACGATTTTTGAGTTTTAAGTGAACCCGACGCAAAAACAAAGACACCCGAGGCATTGGATGCCTTGGCCGGTTCTAGACATAGGAAAGGGAACAAGATGGCATGTTTTTAGCTCTTGTGTCCACCTTTAGTACATTTAAATTTTGTTTCTTTCATACATGCTCATTTCATTTCATTGTTTTCAAAAAAAAAACCCACACACTTTCTCTTCTTTCTCCTTTGTGCGTCCGAACTAAGCACACACACACTTACTATTTTTGAAATTTGATCAAAAACATGAGAGTTTGGGTACTTCCAGGTTGATTCTAGTGCACGGGTTAGCATTTAAACAACGTTTGGGTTGTCTGGTTCGCGTCGAAATATATATTTTGAAGACCATTCTTGTAAGTATTTCAAATTTAAATTTTACTTGTCCTTTTAGGTTGTTAGTGATGCATAGATGTTAGTTGTACGGCCCGATCGTTTAAATTCGAAAGCGAAAAGTTTATAAATGGATATTTAGGGTGCGTTTGGAGTTCAAATGAAATAAAAAGAGGATAAGGTTATGTTAGTTTTGATATTGTGGTCGTGATAGTTAAAAAACATATATTTGATATGTATCTCATTTTGTATATGGCTTATTTTGGCTTATTTATGTGTTCAAATGGCTTATTTTGAGCTTATTAGCTCACGAAAATGTTGAGGAGCACTAGGAAAGTGTTTTTGGTTATTACTCTAATATGTCGTATTTTTATGGATTGTTATTATAGCTTATGGTGATAACCAAATATAATACGTAGCTTATTAGCTTATTTTTAAGCTTAAGGAATTGGTTTTGGAGCTATTGGGCTCAAGACCCAATAAGCCTCAATAAGCCGTGGCTTATTGAGTGCTTATTGTGGTCCGGGTTACTTTGTTACTTATTGATTTGGACTTATATATACTAATGGACTTTAGTAGCGGGCTTAAACGTATTTTGGATATGTAAACCCCTTAATGGATCCTTATTGGGCCTTAAAGCCCAATAAGCGTTAACTAGTCATTTTATGAGTTTGGACGAACTTTTAGAAAGTGAAATGTACTTATGAAATGTTATTGGAAGTTGTTTTGGGAAATGTAATTTAAAAATAGTTGCGAAATGTGATTTTGAGATTTTTATCGGAAAATGTTGAAATTGTAAGAAGTGGTTGAAATTGAGGCTTAAAAACCTTGGAAAACGTTACATAAACGTACGGGTCATGTCCCTTGGGAAACGTCATATAAACGTACGGGTCATGCCGAAATTTCGTAAAAAGTTTATACTTAGAATTTTTACTTAAAACGTGATTTTTAAATCAATAATAACATTATTATTATATATTAAATATAATAAGTCGTACTAAAAGACTAAAATATAATTTTTCTCGAAACTTAAAAATATAATTTTTCTTGAAACTTCTCTAAAATGTTTAACGTAAATAAACGTTTCATTTCGTATAGTATAAATGGTATGTTTATGGTAACTAAGGATAACGGATGGACTTATCAAAGTATATTTATAAGTATTTATTATAAGAATTTACTTACATTACTTATCTATTTTACTTAAATAGAATGAGTATATTATACTGAGATATGAGTTGGGATATGGTATCGTTTGAAGTTAAGTCGACAACCATCACACCAATAAAACGTTAAAGATAACCGTACAACATGCGTCTAACCTCTATGCATCAAACCTAAAAAATGTTTTGGAAATGAATGATTAAATGGAACGTTAATTGGACTAGGTCGTGTTCGGACGTCGTTGCATTTGCTTGTGTGATACTGAGTTGACAGGTTGAGACCTTTGCTTGAGGTGAGTTCTCGTAGCCCCACTTTTTAAATCATTTCCGTTAGGGGAAAATGATACTCAAATGTGTTTTGAAATGTTTTCTGATCTGTGCGCGATGTGGTTTTGTTTTGGGACAATTTATGTGCTTATGACTCCTATGTGAATATTATGTGTTACATGATTGTTTGGATCAGAGGGGTACGCCTATCCTAGTATCTGTGTGGTTATTAGATTGGAGGGGTATGCCTATCCCAGTATCTGTGTGGTTATTGGATTGGCGGAGTACGCCTACCCTAGTATGTATGAGGTCCTGCCCTAATCTAGTGCTCCAGCTGGTAGGCCCTTTAGGTGCGTAAGTGACATATCAGAGTTGCGGCTCCAAGAGCATTGGTATATGCTGGTTTGGTGACTAGTAGGGATGCTAGGTCTTCACACATGATTAGCGCGGATGCTAAGTCATGGGTTTGGTTACATATATTCACTGTCATATAGCACTATTGTCCACTGTTTAAATGATTGGCACATCAACTGGGTTTAAGGTCAAACCTACGAGCTCACCAACATTATTGTTGACGTTTTCGAGTATCATTTTCAGGTGAAGTTAATGATCGTTAAGGTTGTGGTGCATGTAGCAGAGTTTTAGAGAATCCCGTAGGAATCTTGTTTGAGAAGTCTTACATTTGATGTATGTTACGGATTTAGTTTCTTGAGGATTGAGGTTTAAGACTGTATGGACCCCTGCGTGGGCTTATGGTTGTAATAATGGGCGACTATGTGTTGTGTTCTTGGATGGGACAACACTCAAGGTTGTATTGAGGTTGATGGTCATCATGACACTTATCTTTAATGCATTTTAGATTTCTCTATTATGTATCTTGTGTTATGATTGATCATTATGTTGCATTCCCGTGTTTTGCCGCTGACGGGGTGTGAAAATATTCCTATCAAGTTTATGAATGTGTATGTGTTATGAGAGTTACTAAACAGAAAGGTTATTTTTTCTCTTTTCTTTCAACGAGTCATTAGATTGTATGTTTTATATATGAGTAAGAGTTACGTAATTTTGTGTAAATTTGTTTGTCCAGCTTTCATATAAATTTGAAGAGCAAAAATTGATATTATTGGGTTCTATCCAGCAAGAAAGATGAAAACTACAATACCAAAGGGGGAAACTAAAAATTCTCTCTCCTCCAACTGGATCTCCCGCGCTTTTTCCACCATTAAAACGGACAAAGACGTACAAAAACGGATAAAAACCTAAGAAAACGTACAAAAACGTAAAAGCGT
Organism: Tanacetum coccineum; assembly: GCA_026074375.1. Taxonomy (NCBI): domain Eukaryota; kingdom Viridiplantae; phylum Streptophyta; class Magnoliopsida; order Asterales; family Asteraceae; genus Tanacetum; species Tanacetum coccineum. The sequence continues at coordinate 19,270 of BQNB010010771.1, read as the reverse complement.
AAGAAAGCGTATAATAACATACAAAAAAGTAGAAAATAGACAAAAACATGTAAAAACGTAAGAACACGGACGAAGACGTATGAAAACATTCAAAAACGTAAAAAAGTGACAAAAACGTATGCAAATGTACAAAAACATAAGAAAACGTATGAAATGTAAGTAAACGTACAAAAACGTATAAAAGCAGACAAAATCATACGAAAACATATAAAACGGACGAAAACGTATGAAAACGTTCAAAAACTGACAAAAAGGGCATCAAAACGGACGAAAACGTATGAAAACATTCAAAAACGTATAGAAACATACGAAAACGTACAAAGCCGTATAAAAATGGAAGAAAACCTTCAAAACTAACAAAAACATACAAACACGTACAAAACGGACGAAAAAGTTTGAAAACATAAGTGAATGTTCAAAAACATATAAAACCGTATAAATCGTAAGAAAACGGATGAAAATGAAGGAAAACGTTCAAAAACATATAAACACATACAAAAACGTATAAAAGCATATAAAAACGTATAAAAACGTAAGAAAACGGATGAAAAAGTATGAAAACGTAAGACAACGTATGAAAAGGTATAAAAACGTACAAAAATTGACAAAAACGTACGAAAACGTATAAAACCCAAGAAAACGTTTAAAAACGTATAAAACATACAAAAATGAATAAAAACGTACACAAACGTACAAAAACTAATAAAAACATCAACAAAAACGTAAGAAAACGTCGAAAAACTTAAATAAAACGTTAAAAAACGTATTAAAACGGACGAAATAGATGAAAACGTAAGAAATCATATGAAAACATATTAAAACGTAAAAAGAACGTATAAAAACGTAAGAAAAAAGTTTAGATTAGGTTATAACACTCTTTAGTATGATATGACTAATTAGGGTTTTGGGCTTTTGGCCCATTCTTGAGACCCATTTGGCCCAATATTAAGACCTATTTGACCCATTTTTGATTTCACACAATGAGAAGACTCATTTGGACCTATCACTCTAATTTCACTCCAATTTCACTCCACTAAATCCAACATGTGAGATGATGAAATTTACCCAACATGACATTTTGTTTGGGATTAAGATCCTCTAAAATTGAAGGTAACTTGATAAATCATGTTTGTCAATCACAATTAAGATGGTTTTTCTAACTTGTGCCATGGTGGCACAAGTTTAAAGCATTAATTCAACAAATTTGTTCCTTTAATTAGATTTATGTTTATGTAAAACAACAACATATTTGGTAAGATTACAAATTAAGGAAACTAATAATATTAATTAACATATAAATACGGCAACTTTAGTTTGTTTAATGGTTTAAAACTTGTGCCACCATGACACAAGTTAGAAAATCCCTTAAGAAGATAAATGTATAAAAGTTATTCTATTAATAAATTCAGGGAGCCCACTTATTTTGATTTTTGTATCAATGGGTTAAAATTGCCAGGTCTAATTTTGATCCACCATGGCGTAAATTAAGATTTAAGGTCATTTGGATACCAATGGACTAATCATCACCCTCCATCACTGTCGCACCCCGACTAAGGCGAAAACACAAGGCGTGACGGATATTTAATCGTCAAAACACAAGGCGTCAATATAGAGAAATCTAAATGCATTGAAACAAAGTGTCACAACATTCTCCAACAACAAGCATGGACTTGTGCCAAGACAAGTCGAGAACACATCACATAGTCTAGAATTATTACAACTCAACTCCTTAACATCGGAGTGATAAAAGTCTTAGAAGTAATCCAAAAGCTAAACTGAAACAAAGTTCTCAATGCAAATCTCTCAGGATAATGATCCATAAAGGATGCCCTTAGGTCCGCTAAAGCCTTCTAACCTGGCTTCAATGATCATTCATGATACGTGAAAATATTACTCGAAAGGTCAACATTACGTTGGTGAGCTCATAGGTTTAGAAGTAAACCCAGTTGTTGTGCTATAGTTTAAGTTGTGGACAAATGTGCAATATGAAATTAGAATGCATGCAATAGATTTAGATTCCACATAGCAATCCTATGCTACCATATGTTTTCAATTGATCATAGCATTTCAAATAGATGTTATAGCATTTTCATGATACCAACCATATCGCAATGGTCTGAGCGCTTATATGACCTCCGTACCTAGGGCCTACCAGCTGAAGCTAACACAGGTCCGACAAAAAGTGTTGATCCTTGCATAGAATTTCACATAGATCTCATGCCAAAATGATTAGTTCGTGCAGAACTATGTTCAAATAGTCCTCATGTCATTCAACATAGCATTATTAGTCCACAAATGTCAATTGTCCAAAAAGTATGAAATTGTTTTGCCCAGTGATAAAAATGTATGAAATAGACTTGAGTCTATCATTTCCCCCTAACGAAAAATAGTTTGAAAATGAGGCTACGTGAACTCACCTTAACAAAGATGAAATAAAGTAGTTATGATATGAAACAAACAATTGTATGCAACGACGTCCAGAATACCTAATCCGTTAATGTGTGATTCAGAAATGTGGTTTTCAAATGTATGATTTAAAGTTGATGCATAGGAGTCAAAATGGTGGTTGTACAATCGCTTTTAATGTTATTGGTTTTGTGATGGTTGATGGTTTAGACTCGAAGAAGATAAGTTGAATTATGTATGTTAGATATAATACGCTTAAACTATTTTAAAGAAAATAGACAACAAAACAAAATAGATAATACGTAATATATTTCGGTGATCCATCCGTAACCCCAAGTTACCTATTTTACATATATAGATTATAAGAAATGACGCGTTTTAATCACACAAAACATTTAAAGATGTTTTATAATTTAATAAATTATAAAATGTATTTTCATCTTTTAGTTGATTTATTAAAATAATAATATTTTATTATTTCATCTTTTTGTCGAATTTCTAAGAAAACAACTTTTAGTAAGATTTTTAAAAGTATAATATTTTTAAAAATTTCAGCATGACCCATTCGTTTATAGAACGTTTCCCAAGGCTTTTAAACCTCATTTTCCCACTCTTTTTGCTCAAATAAATCAATTCCGATAAAATGCCAAGATCTACGTTTTTGTGACGATTTATCAAAACTCATTTCCCTAAATAACTATTTTAGTTATACAAGTATAATTCGCTTTCAAAAGTTCGTTCCTAATGTTTAAAACAACTAACTTTCGCTAGGCCCAATAGTAGTCTAAACATCGTTATTAGTTTTCAAAATCCGATTTAGGCCCATTATCAAGCCCATTAAGAAAATAAGTCCAACGAATAATCCACAAAAGAAGCAAAGGCTCACGGACGAAGACTAAGCCACGGATTGGGCTTAGCTTATTGGGTCGTGCCCTCTTAAGCCCACAATAAGCTATCCATAGCTTATTATTAAGCCGTTTAGCTACGTAAGTTTCTAAACATCAACATAAGCTACGACAAAAGCTATGAAAATAAGCCGAACCACAAAAGAGTCTACAATAAGTCATGGCTTATTGGGCTTTTTGGGCCATGGGTTTTATAAGCCGAAAACCAAGTATAGAGCTTATTAAATAAGCTAATAAGCTATTGGTTATTCTAGTTCTTGAAATAAGCTATAAAAATATGATACAAGAGGTAAATAACCAAAACCACTTTCTTTGTGACCCTTTTATGGCCGAAACCAAATAAGCCCCGAATAAGCTATAAAAAGCTTTTCGAATGCTTATTCTTAAGCTAAATGATAAATAAACTATTTAGTACTTATATGATATTCAACCATCACAACCATGATATAAAAATGTTCTTGTCCTTGTCTCCTTTCCCCTAGTTTGAACCCAACGCAACCTTTGATATTTATTTGGTAAACTTTTCGCTATCAATTTTTAGAAAATACCTTGTACAACTAACATCTATGCATCAATAGGAATTAGAAGGTACAAAAATATTTGAAATAAGATAACTTACAAAAAGAGGGTTTTGAAGATAAGACTAACATGAAACCGACAACCCAAACGTTGTTTTTATGAACCCACACTTATTAGAATCAACCCGAATGCATTTTATCCTTCATGTTCTAAAATCAAAATCATAAATATAATGAGTGTGTGTGTGTTTTTGGGTTCGGTTGAACAAGAAAGAAAGAGAGAAAGATGAAGATGAATTTTGTGTATGTTGAAATAAAATGTGTGTGTTTGAAAGGATATAAGACAAATAGGTGGTACCAAATTGGGACAAGGCCTCCTAAAATAGAGCCTTGTTGTCCCTTGTGGGGTTCGAATGCTTAAGGGCATCCTAAGGGAATCCTAGGTGCCTTTCGTCTCTTGTTAGGTTATTTAATTATCATAACTCGTGATTTAAAATGTGACCCCAACGTTCCTTGCATTTTTAACGAATGTAAAAAAAAAATTAGATGAACTTTGGATATTCACACCATAAGTCTTATAGTTATAAACTCTTAGATTTAATATGGTCTTATAGTTCTAAATTCTTAGATTTAATATGGACATTAATCGGATGTGTCGAAACGCGTTGTTTGATATTTAAGCCACTTGCGGGACAACTTCCTAGAAATTGATCAAATATAGATATAATTATCCACAATAAGATAATTAAAAGAATTACTACACTAATGATCACATTGATAATAAATTGACTACCGTAAACACAGTAACTGATCCTGACGAAAAACAGTAAAAGTCAAGAAGTCAAAGGACTTAAATAGAACATAAAAGTCAAGAATTACTGTTGGTGCATTGACAGCCTCAGATGCTTCATTCTAAGCCACTAGTATCTTATCCTTGATACTCGACTGAATGGTCATGTTCATAGCTCTAACTCTTGTGCATCTGCTACTACGTTCGCCTTACTAGGATGGTAGCGAGTTTTCCAGTCATAATCACTGAAAAGCTCTATCGCATATTCAGTTCTTTCTGATTGAAAATGTGCTGAAGACTCTTATGGTCGGTATAAATGACACTCTTTGTCCCGTACAAGTAGTGTCTCCAGATTTTGAGAGCAAATACAACTGCACCTAGTTCTAGATCATTAGTGGTATAGCTCTTTACGTGGATCTTCAACTGTCTAGAGGCATAAGCAATCACTTTACCCCTTTGCATCAGCACGCACCTCATGCCTAAGCATGATGTATCACAGTACACCACGAAGTCTTCTGGCCTATCAGGGAGAGCTAGAATAGGTGCATTACATAACTTACTCTTTAAGGTCTGAAATTCCCTCTCCTCTTCCTCACCCCAATTATATGTCTTGTTCTTTTGAGTCAAGATAGTGAGTGATTTGGAAATCTTAGAGAAGTTCTCAAAGAGTCAGCGGTAATATCCAACTAATCCTAAGAATGAACAGACCTCCGATGGTGTTCAGGGGATTCCCAGTTCTTAACGGCCTCAATCTTACTAGGGTCTACATGAATGCCATCACCATTAATCACATGCCTAAGGAAATGCGCTTCTCGCAACCAGAATTCACACTTGGAAAACTTTGCATACAATTTCTCCTTCTCAAGCAGGTCTAAGACTAATCCTAGATGCATCTCATATTCTTCTTTTGTCCTTGAGTAGATCAAAATGTCATCTATATATACGATAACAAATTTGTCTAGGTAGTGTCTACACACTCGGTTCATCAAGTCCATAAATACCGCTGGTGCATTCGTCAGACCAAAGGGCATTACTGTGAGCTCGAAATGTCCATATCGAGTTCTAAATGCAGTCTTTGGAATGTCGTCCTCGTGCACTCTTAGCTGATGGTATCCGGACCGAAGGTCTATCTTAGAGAAATACTGTAATCCTTGAAGTTGATCGAATAGGTCGTCTATTCTAGGGAGGGGATAACGGTTCTTGATGGTCAACTTATCCAATTCTCTATAATCAATACACATCCTAAAGGAACCATCCTTTTTCTTGACGAATAATATCGGTTCTCCCCATGGCGATGAACTTAGTCGAATGAACCCCTTGTCTTGGAGTTCTCTGAGTTGACTTGACAACTCCTCCATTTCAGAGAGCGCCAAACGATAGGGAGACTTCGCGACTGGCATTGCTCCAAGGACTAAGTCGATACGAATTTCGATTTATCGAGGAGGTGGTTATCCTGATAGGTCGGCATGAAATACCTCAGAGAAGTTTCTAACTACCATAATGTCTTTCAGTTTCTGCTCTTTGGCTTTTGCACTCTTAAGATGTCTCACCTTCTCTTCTGGACTTTCTTCTAAGACTCTAAGCATTTCGCCATTTGGTAGTGGAATTCTAACTACCTTCTCATGGCAAACAATCTCGGCCTTGTGCTTGGACAACCAGTCCATCCCTACAATTACATCAAAACTTCCGTGTCTAAACGATATCAAGTCGATATCAAAGGTATGACCTTCTATCTCTAGTTTGCAACCACGAATAACCTTATTGATTTATACTAGTTGTCCGCTAGCTATCTCAATCTCATAGCTAAAACTTAAGTTACTGGGCTCTATGTCTAACAGAGGTATGAAAGTAGTGGAAACAAAGCTATAATCGACACCGAAATCGAATAGTGTTGTAGCATAGTGATCGTTTAGAGTAAACGTACCCATCACAATGTTTGGGTCCTGGCGAGCTTCCTCTGCTCCCATCATGAATGCTTCTCCATGTGCCAAGTTACCATTATTTCCATGACCTTGACCTCCCTCAATAGCCATATCTTGATTTTGAGGGTTTCTTCCTTGTCTTGGTGCTCGGTTCAACCTAGGGCATGCTGCCTTGTAATGATCAGTACTACCATACTCAAAGAACGCCCCACGACCTGCAATTGGGTTTCTAGCATTCAATGGATTCACCATCCTTGTCCCTACCATGCAATCCTTGGAAAAATGCCCAAAGCGATTGCAGTTCGTACACATACGAGAAGGCGTCTCGGGTAGATGGTGATAGTTGTAGTTTGTACATTTGGGTGCGGCACCCGTGTACTCTTTCCTAACAGGGTTAGTGATTATGGCAAATGCCCTCCCAGTTCTAGATCTCTTGTTATCATCCCTAGCATTTCCATCCCTACTAGGCTCCCCGCCGTTTCTTATCTTCTTGGTATTCTTCTTCAAAGATCCATTCCTAATTGCCTCATCGGTTAGCATTCCAGCTTTTAGTACAAAACTCTGATTTATTGTTGGCTTCGTTGCTGCCACCATCGCACGGATCTGTAGAGCAAGGCCATAGATGTACCTTTCAATCCTTTTGTTCTTAGGGGTAACTAAATGAGGGACTAACCTAGCAAGCTTATGAAATCGATCAGTATACGCAGCATGGCCAGCCCTGACCATGGCGTGACACAAAAACTCAGTTTCTAGCTTTTGCATCTCATTGTTTGGATAAAACTCCTCTCTCGTCAAAGTCTTAAAGTCTTCCCAGGTCATGCCAACTGCGGCTTCTCGACCTCTAGTCTGGACCTGGGAGTTTCACCATGTCAGTGCCTTACCGATAAATGAACCAGCAGTGTACTTGGCCTTCTGGTTATCCCCACACCCACTCATGTCCTGTACTGATTCCATTTTCTCAATCCAACGAGTGTAAGCTATCGTACCACCCTTCCCATCATAGTCCTTTGGGTTACATGCCATAAACTCCTTGTATGAACAACCTCCTCGACCATTATTCATGTTAACATTCCTAACGTTCCTAACATCACCCTGGATGTTGCTGGCTTGGCTACTTACTTGAGCAATGATAGTAGGAAGCAGGTTTTGCAATTGCTGAGCGATGACTGTGGAGAAGTCAGGGACTTCGTCAACGCCTCCATTCGCTCCATTACCTCGGTCACCTTATTGACCATCTTGATCACTAGTTCGACCACCAACTCTGTTCGTTGGTTCTCCGGTTCTTCCACCTCCTCTACCAGTCTGTCCACCGGTCCTTCTACCTCGTGGTGCAGCAGTTGATCGGCCCGTACTTCGTGTCGTCATCCTTGGCGGCATTATCTACACAAGGGAGGACATAGGTAACATTAGGTAGGAGGGAGATTTCGCATATAGACGGTCCTAGTATACTATAGATTGAATTATGGCCCTAAGGTATCAACACCGATTTGAGTGAGCAAGATCACCAAGTCCGCGTGGGTCATGATGCATCTATAATTACATTGGCCACCGTACCTATATATGTATCCCTTCCCAGTTGTACTCAGTATCTGGCTCACACAGTCCAGTGATTGACTTATCAGATACGATAGACGATAATTACGCGCATAGACGAATATAAGCGAAAACCGCACACGAAGATCCTATTACGAAAGCTATATGAAGGTTCTTAGGTTATAGTCTAGGCGAAACCACCTAACTCTCTATAACCTTGGCTTTGAATACCAATTTGTCACACCCCGACTAAGGCAAAAATACGAGGCGTGACGAAGATTTGATCGTCATAACACATGGCGTCAATATAGAGAAATCTAAATGCATTGAAACAAAGTGTCACAACGTTCTCCGACAACAAGTATGGACTTGTGCCAAGACAAGTCAAGAACACATCACATAGTCTAGAATTATTACAACTCAACTCCTCAACATCGGAGTGATACAAGTCTTAGAAGTAATCCAAAAGCTAAACTGAAACAAAGTTCTCAATGCAAATCTCTCAAGATAATGATCTATAAAGGATGCCCTTAGGTCTGCTAAAGCCTTCTAAAATGGCTTCAATGATCATTCATGATACCTAAAAATGATACTCGAAAGGTCAACATTACGTTGGTGAGCTCGTAGGTTTAGAAGTAAACCCAGTTGTTGTGCTATAGTTTAAGTTGTGGACAAATGTGAAATATGAAAGCAGAATGCATGCAATAGATTTAGATTCCACATAGCAATCCCATGCCACCATAGTGTTTCAATTGATCATACCATTTCAATAGATTCATAGCATTCCAAATAGATTCATAGAATTTCAATGATACCAACCATTCGCAAATGGTCTAAGCGCTTATTGTCCTCCGCACCTAGGGCCTACCTGCTGGAGCTAACATAGGTCGGTAAAATTGTCCTTGCATAGAAGTTCACGTAGAACTCATGCACAATAAGATTAGTTCCACAGAACTTGTTTAAATAATTCTCATGTCATTCACATAGCAGTCACAAGCACATATCATTGTCCAAAAAGTATGAAATTGTTTTGCACAATGATAAAAAATGTATGAAATAAACTTGAATATCATTTTCCCCAACGGAAAATAGTTTGAAAATGGGGCTACGAGAACTCACCTTAACAAAGATGATAAGTAGTTGTGATTATGATCAAACAAGTGTATGCAACGACGTCCAGACACAACCTAATCCAGTTAATGTCCGATTAAAAAATGTGTTTTCAAATGTATGATTAAAGTTGATGCATAGGAGTCAAAATGTGTGTTGTACAATCACTTTTAATGTTGTTGGTTGTGTGATGGTTGATGGTTTAGACTCGAAGAAGATAAGTTGAATTATGTATGTTAGATATAATACGCTTATACTATTTTAAAGAAAATAGACAGCAAAACAAAATAGATAATACGTAATATATTTCGGTAACCATCCGGTAACCCAAAGTTACCCATTTTACTTATATAGATTGTAAGATATGACGCGTTTTAATCACACAAAACCATTAAAGATGTTTTATAATTTAATAAATTATAAAATATATTGTCTTCTTTTAGTCGATTTATTAAAATAATAATATTTTATTATTTCGTCTTTTTGTCGGATTTCTAAGAAAACAACTTTTAGTAAGATTTTTCTAAGTATAAGATTTTTACAAAAATTTTGACATGACCCGTTTGTTTATAGAACGTTTCCCAAGGTTTTTAAACCTCATTTTCCTACACTTTTTGCTCAAATAAATCAATTCTGACAAAATGCCAAGATCTACGTTTTTGCGATGATTTATCAAAACTCATTTCCCTAAATAACTATTTTAGTTATACAAGTATAATTCGCTTTCAAAAGTTCGTTCATAACGTTTAAAACAACTAACTTTCGCTTATTGGGCCTTGAGGCCCAATAGTAGTCTAAAATATCGTTATTAGTTTTCAAAATCCGATTTAGGCCCATTATCAAGCCCATTAAGAAAATAAGTCCAACAAATAATCTACAAAAGAAGCCAAGGCTCACAGACCAAGACTAAGCCACGAATTGGGCTTAGCTTATTGGGCCATGCCCTCTTAAGCCCACAATAAGCTATCCGTAGCTTATTATTATGACGTTTAGCTACGTAAGTTTCTAAACATCAATATAAGCTACGACAAAAGCCATGAAAATGAGCCAGACCACAAAAGAGTCAACAATAAGCCATGGCTTATTGGGCTTTTTGGGTCGTGGGTTTTAAAAGCCCAAAACCAAGTATAGAGCTTATTAAATAAGCTAATAAGCTATTAGTTATTCTAGTTCTTGAAATAAGCTACCATAATAAGCTATAAAAATATGATACAAGAGGTAAATAACCAAAACCACTTTCCTTGTGACCCTTTTATCATTCGAAACTAAATAAACCCACAAATAAGCCGTGCAAGCTTATTTTAACCCGAAAATAGAAATAAGCTACTACGTATATAAATGTTATTTAACCATCACAACCAAAATATAAAAATGATCTTTTCCTTGTGCCCTTTTTACTCGAGTTTGAACCAAACAACACCCCTTTTTATTCATTTCAAAAATTTAATCTTTTGATTTTTAGAAAACGAACCATACAACCAACATCTATGCATCACTAGACTACTAAAAGGACAAGAATATTTGAAATAAGATGACTTACAAAATAGGGTTTTGAGGATGAGATTAACATGAAACCGACAACCCAAACATTGTTTTTATGAACTCACACTTATTAGAATCAACCCGAATGCATTTTATTCTTCACGTTCTTGGATCAAAATCAAAATATAATGAGTGTGTATGTTTTTAGGTTTGGTTGAACAAGAAGGAAAGAGAGAAAGAGGAAGATGAATTTTGTGTGTGTTGGAACAAAATGTGTGTGTTTGAAAGGATATAAGGCAAATAGGTGGTACCAACTTTGGACAAGGCCTCCTAAAATCGAGCCTTGTTGTCCCTTGTGGGGTTCGATCGCAGGTAAGCATCCTAGGGGGATCTTAGGTGCCTTTCGTCACTTGTCGGGTTATCTAACGATCATATTCCGTGATTTAAAATGTGACCTGAAGTTTCCTTGTATTTTAACGAATGTAAAAATGTATTTACTTAAACTTTGAATATTTACACCATAGGTAATAAAGTTAAATTGTTTTAGATTTGATATGAACCATTAACGGACATGTCAGAACGCGTTGTTTAATATTTTAAGCCGTTTGCTGGACATCCTCTCAGAAATTGATCATATATAGATATAAATTATCCACAAAAGATAATTTAAGAGAATAACTGAGCTAATGATCAAATTGATAATAAGCTGACTACCATTACACGGTAACTGCTCTGGCTGAAACAGTAAAATCAAGAGTCAAAGGACTTAAATAGAACATAATGATACTAGAAAATCCACAAGGGTTACACTATAAATAGAAGACCTAAAAACAATTTTCAGGTGTGCTTGATCATATTTACGATTCCCTAACCATAAAAGTCAATTTTCAGAAGAAAAGAAGAGCAAAGTAGGTCTCGCAGCGCGCTTAATTTCATAGGAAACACCTTGTAATTCTAATACTCTTAATAATCATTCAATTTTTGGTATCATTCGTTTAACTCGGTTAGGTTACCTTGGTAGTTCATTATTATGCTTGTATACTTTACAATGGTTAAGGGCTAATACCCTTGGGTATTAGCCATGATTATGATAATTTAATGTTTGGTTTGTTTATAACGATTGCTTAATTTATCATTAATTGTTTATTATGTTTATCAATTCATACTTGTCTATGTGCTTAAATATGCGACCTATCATTCAACTGGGTATAGTGATACCGACAAAGTTAGCTAGATACTGGGATGACTCTCCATATTGCAATTTATATATCTAGAATCATAGGATCACAAATATTGACATATCTTTAACATTGGTTTATTGAACAAGTTGGACTCAGCTGTGATTTGGGATTATCAATTAATGTGCGGCATGGCCCTTGGTATAGACTCGGACAGTGGCTATCTAGATATAAAGGTGCCGTTAAGCTTAGGATGTGTGCTGGTAAAGGCCGAGGGAAACCTGGGGGGGGGGAACTGGTGGGGGGGGGGTTGGGCATTTAGTGGCAGGGGGTTTGGTGAGGCTTTTTCTTGGTTTGGGTTTATAGATCATCATATTAAAACTCCTAAGATAGATTATAATAAGCAAATAAAATTTTATGCGGAGGATGAGTTTATATGGTGACAGATTCTTCGTTGTGTTTAGGTTTTCAGAAGAAGTACCGTCTGAATCTAGGAAAGATACAACCCTCGAAATAAGTCATTCATTGCACTAAATAAACTAACCAACATTTTATTTGATTAATCATGGTTAATATAGTTTCCTATTAATTGGCTTGACCGCTCTTCTATCTTTTGATTATTGTCTTGTGTGTGTTTTGGTAGCGAAAGTAGATCTAAGTCACCACAAAACCCGTGCCAGTCTCTTAGACTGAAAACCTCATTTATCTGTTAGAATTAGGTTTAGCATAGGTTTTGACATACATTAGATACATTAAATCTAACATAGATAACTAAAATACTGATAGACTTAGAGATTACGTTCTTGCTCTTAGTGATCGACACCCTACTTACCAACGAAGCTACAACTGATCAGGTACACTACCCATTAGTGTTGTTTTTAGGTATAGTCGGCAAAATATAAATGTAAAACTTGATAATAAATAATACCTACACTCAACAACACATCAGACTTTCTCTTAGAGGTACGAATCTTAGACACTATTCAAGATAATTTTGTACTTGATCAGTGTGTTCAAAAGATGTACTATTCTGAACAACCTGCTTTCGATCATACTTCAGATATTGAAATTACAAGTGATAGCAATATCATTTCATATGATCAATATATGAAAGAGATCAAAAGTGAAGTTGTTCCAGATACCATTTCTCCTGAACAACAAAATGATATGATAATGTCTGTCATTGATGAGATGTCTAATCAAGATGCTAAATGTGATGTTGAGAATATTACAAATAGGACTGTGAGTGAATCTTTGACCACTGAGCTAGAAAGATATAAAGAACAAATCAAAATGTTTGAAGAACGACAAAAAAGTTGATTTAACTGATCGTGAAAAATACATTGATTCACAAATGAGAGGGATGATCGTTAACATAAATGCAAAGTTTGCAGATTTTGTAAATAAAATTCATACTTTAAAGTTGCATCTTTCTAAAAACATGGACGAGAATAAATCTTTGACAACAACAATGGATGTTTTGAAAAAGAAACCCAAAGAAAAAGAAAATATATACATCGAAGAAATTGTTGATTTAGAAAAGCAAAAGAAATAGCTTGACGACATTGTTTACAAAGTTGGTCAATAATATGTGCACCAATGCATATTTTAACAAAACCTCCAAGTTTTTTATGATGAAAAATCACAAACTGCTTCTTGGTTATCAAAAATCCTTTTCATCCTTCGCAAAGCTCAAGCGGAATTCAGCCTGCATGTATTATAGGTACAGTTTTAGCAAAGAAACATGAGTTGTTGGGGATTTCTATGATTGATTCGGAAGAGACATTGATTCAAGCAGAAGATAGTCAACCTAAAATGAATGAAAAATAAAAAGGATCTGATTTCAAATAAAAAGGTATTAAAAACTACTCCAAATGATTATAAAATCACTGAATGATATGTAATAAATACTTTCTCCTCAAAAACATTATCGGCAGAACAAGCTTTTTTTGGTTACCGATTTCAAAAACCCAGTACTGAAACACCATGTGGATCAAAACCAGATCCAGCTAAATTCTGTTGTCCCTAAGCGAACTAATTCGTCAAAAGTTTTTGTCAAGCAGAATCTTCAAAAATAAAAAGCCATCTTGAAAGTTTTGACAAGGTGGTAAAAGTAAGAACCAAAGTAATGGCACAAAAAAAAAAATGGGAAAGGTAACAAGGGGTTTTGAACACATCAAAAAAGTTTTTTGAAAAAGATGTCATTCCTTTTAAGAAATCTTTACAAGAAACGTTTCAGGTTTTTGACAAAGATCTTCAAATTGAAATCAATGAAATGAAAGTTGTTTTTAATCAAATAGAATATGAAGATAAAAACAATATATTAGTTATAAGAAGTTTTTGAGAACAAAAGTAAGAACATTTTCGTGAAAACGATCAAACTGTTGGAGCTAATCATATCTCAAGTTATTGTACATAATACTGTGAATTCTTTAGGTGCCCTTGTTGATTATCAGAAAATAGAAAAGAGTTATGTGGATGAATATAATGAGTGTTTAGAACTTATGGTTGAGCTTTCGAAAAAGAATGAAATGGTTAAAAAAGTTGTTTACAACGAACTTTCAAAAAAATGTTCACGACTTGAAAATCACTGTATTTCTCTTGAAATTGAAAAACAACAGTTGAAAGAAAGTTTCCAAAGTCCTAAACCATGTCAAAATAAGAATGCTCCTGAATTTAAGGAATTTTTCGAATTTAACAATTTGAAAGCTCAAGCTGAAAGGGTAAGAACACGACAAACCAGCACCCTCAAAAAGACATTGCTAAACCTTTGAAAGAAAAAGGTGCTGCTTATTTAGGGAATATTGTAAATTTGTTCAAGGGAAATTGCTCCAGGATTGATACAAATTAGATTTGGAAACCAACTCGTCTCCAAGCTTAGAGAAGAATAAAGTGAAGCTCATAAAGATTACCCTAAAAGGCCAAAGAACAAGCTGACGCCCTCGTGTACATGAAGAACTAAGCTAAGCCCAAAACCTATAGATAGTGCTTTAGACTAGGCTTGTAAATTTAACAACATTTATTCATTAGTAGTTAGCTCATGTAAGTGCTACAATGTCTCCAGTTCCGCCCACATGTAAATGAGAAATTGTTGCAATTACACCAATGAGCAAAACCAAAAAAGTTAGGTTTGAATAGCCTAGAGAATCAATAAGTATCAACACCAACATAGGGCCATCATAAAAATCCTAAGACCACTAACAGAAACTTTGTTGTACTTCAAACAGTATAGAAGAGGTCTATTAGTGCTAGCGGATCACAACCTTTAGGCAATACAAAGAAAAATAGGATCTCACAAAAAACCAGTAGCAACCAGAAGAATAAAGTAGAAGACCACCTTAGGAGCGTTAAATAAAAATTGTAATAATTTTTAGTTAAAAAGTAATATTGTCCTACATATCACTATAACACTTTAATTATGAGATGATTTGTTTACTATATCTCACTATCTCTTGCTACAACCTTATCTATATAGGAGGAGAAAGTGAAGCTTCCTTGTGAAGCTTCAATAAAATACTAAAGTAAATAGTTATTTTAACTATTTTCTTTTTAGCTACTTTAGTACTTTTGTCTTTCTTTTTGCAACATTCAATAAAGTACAAGCAACCACTCTTATATCTTTATCTTCTATGCTGTTGCTTTTAAAAGTTCACACCAATATCATTCTGTCTTTATTCGAGAGGTCTTTTGGGAGTCAGTGAGCCATCTGTCAATACTCACTGACTCCATCATCCTGATCTTGGTTCTTTTCTTCACTCGCTGAGATCCGCCTCAGGTTGTGATGAGTCTTTCTTCTAGACTCTGAAGAACTTCTTGAGGATGACTCGCTGTACTTATTTAAGTTCGACGACTTGTTTTACACTTAGGTTTTTTTCATACAATTCCCGTACAAGAGACAATTAGGCACTGAATTGGCCCAACACACCTAACATGCAAAACAACACAATCAACAAAACGCTTACATCGAACCCCAACATATCATAAGTTCCCGTAAGAAACTTTAACAAACCACCCAAATCAGCTTAAAAATTATACATGCAAAATAACAACGAACCACAAACAAAAAAAACCAAAAAACCTCATAACAACTCATTCGATGCATACCCCAAAAGTACAACCCACGACAACAATCGCGACACAAAATCTACACAATAACCCTCGATAAAAACCAAACTTACATGTTACTATAGCACTATCGTAAGGATATTAAAAAATGTGACCAGTAGCGTATTCCAAAAGATATGTGTATTTTTGTAATCGTTATTATCTAAGTTGTATATATAAATGTGTTTTTAAAGGAAAAAAAGTCCGCCTAATTTTTTAGGTGGGACCTAAAATGCGGGAAGCCCATCAAGACTAAAATGACGTCGTTTTAGCCAGTTATTAGTGTATATATAAATAGTCAATACGAGGCTATACAACAATCAACTATGTTAGATTGACATGTAATGCCAAGACACTATGATATGCTAGTTTAATGATTAATGCATTTCTACTATGTTGGAATTCTAAGAATAAGTGAAATGTTGCATAACCAAGAGAACAACATCATACAGCAACATCACAGCTTCTCTCAGTTCAAGACACTTCATGAACACTTATGTACAAGTTAGCCAAAGAATGCCACCAAAAAACATACCAATTTTTTTTATTAAATTAACACCAACACATATGAACAAGTCATTTGCATAAGCGACTGACTTCAAATTTTTTATGGGTTTAGAACGTATTGCAAATTGAGGGTAATGAAGGGATGCGTTCCAAATGATGTTTGAACCAACAAGGGTGACCGACTAAAGACCGACCATGACAACGCCGGTCTAAGACATCATGCCTTTGTTTTAGTTTGAACATAAAAGAAGTCAAATCAAGGCTCATGGAACCCCTCTTGAAACTGTAGTCTTCCTTAAACAACTTTACGATTTTCATATGGAATAACTTAAGGGCATTTACATTTATATCCTTTAAAAACTTACATATTACATCAATATCCTTTTAAATTTTAAAATTACATCAATATCCTTTATAACTCTCAAAACCTTCATATTTACCCAAATGGATAATTAAATCAAATTTGAATTAGTTTGACCTTAAAACTTTTATCTAAATATCATATAAACCTATCAAATTACATTTTTACCCTTACCCCCAAATTACACAAAGAGTCTCCTTCCCCATCATAAAATAAATTGTGTTTTCCCAGTTTCGTGGTCACTTCCAATCTCAAAGGCTACATACATGGGACGATTTTTTAGTTAAGAGAATTTTTGTTCATATTATTTCTTTACTTACAAAACATGATCAAAACCATTGTTTAATTAAGGCCCACTAATGTTTCTACAAACGTTTTTTCCACGTGATTGTAGTCCTAGTAAACTCCAAAGCATAATACTTTAATTATATCTGACTAGGAAGAAAAAGAGATGCAAAAGAGAATCATGAGGTCATGACTAAAAAGAGTTGATTCACATTATCGGTTTATTAGACTTGAGAGGGGTAAAAAGGTAATATACATATGATTAGTTTATTTTTATAAAATATTGAACACTAATTGATTAAATTATATTTAAATTACACATTTGAATATACATGAGTATTTTGAAGTTTTGAAAGGATATTGATGTAATATTAAAATTTATAAGGATATTAATGTAATATCAAAATTTTGTAAGGATATAAATGTAAATCTCCTTAACTTATATAGGAGCGAACAATTACATTTGAAAACTGAACCCTTTTCCAAGCTGGTTTATAGTATAAACTCGATTTTAGTTGCTCTTTTTGTGTCAAGTTGTTAAGTACAAAGTCAAGTAAAAAAAATTCGAAGAAATATTTGTTCGATTACTAAATGCACTATTATTGCATTTTAGTCGAAATGGCTAATATTAGTGCAAACAAAATTATATCTAATTCTCTAAAGTAATAATATTGTGTACAACTGAGTTACATTAGCATGTACTTAAAGCATCTCAAATGTTGGCACTATTTTAGTGTCAAAAAGTGTTAAAAACCTTTTCCAATGTTAGCATTATAGTTGACACTAAATTAGTGCTATGAATAGTAAAGCACTAAATATAGTGCTACACTATATTTTACACTATTACTATTCATTTTATTTAAACTCTACATATTTGTTAAATGTTTAATACGTAACTAAAGAAATAAAATCTAATTTTTATAAACTATATTTTTATAAGTCTTCCGTCGATATGTATACAATGAGTCTGATATTGATATATGTTATTTTGAGTATTTGTTCTATTAATAGTGTCCATTTGTACTTTATAATAGTTAAAAAATTTTAGTAAAAAGATTTAGTACTACACATTGGAGCAACTTTTATTTAATGCAAGTATGCGCTATAAAAATGCTTTTTTTACATTATTTTAGTGTAAATTTTTATTGTTAACATGGAAGATGCTCTTATTCAGTTTCATATGTATATATCATCAAAATAGTGTACTCAAGAAATTCCATGGGTATTTTACTAATTATATGATACATGAATCACACCATATATTTTATGTTGGGGTGGATAATTTGATGATAAAGATGTGTCTTTGTTAATCAATTCTAAGTTTATTTGATTAATTCTTATTTGAAAAGAATTATTTGTTTAGTCGGATCAAATAATTGATTAAATAAAGATTAAAACTCACAACTATAGTTTTGAAGATGAGGTGGCGGTGTTGTAGAGGTTGGGAGTGACAATGGTGGTGGATAGAACGAAGAATAAAAGGGTTTGGATCAAGGTTATAAATAGCGTGAGGCGTGGCGTGACGGCATGACCACGCCTTACATGACCACGCCTCACGTCTTAGTGGCTATGGCGTAGCCTTTGCGTTTTTAAGGCGTGACTTAAGGCGGCTTAAAATATGAAAATATTCATATATTTATATCATATTTCGTATATATTGAATTTACATAAAACGTTGTACATATGAATAAAGTAAAGAAGCTATCCTTATATGTAATATTTTTCATTTTGAAAAAATATTTTTTTTTATCGAAGTTGAATCTAAAAGGCACGCCACGCCTCACGCCTTAACGCGCATTTTCACGCCTCATCTCTCGCCACGCCTAGAGTCGACGCCTTGGTCTATTTCGTAACGTGGAGAACGCCTTAGCGCCGCAAAGGCGCGCCTTTTAGAACACTGGTTTGGATTAGTGTGTAAGTGTGTTAATACAAATATTCGCGTAAAAATGATATTTATATTTATTGATCTTCAAGTTTTGATAATAATAAATATAACGTCATACTACGTAAAAGTTTACATAAACAAGTTATTTAGTCGTAAGTTTACTTTTCGATGTCAAATCATTTAAGATATGAATATGACATTATAAAGCGTAGTTAATGATCAAAGAAAAATATTTTGTCTTGCATACAAACTTAATCATTTGCATAAACCACTATTCATCAAAT
>BQNB010010770.1:24015-83116 GCA_026074375.1 Tanacetum coccineum | reverse complement strand
AAACCTCCTTTTTAGCATAAACACTATAAAACTCAACACATTCCTCTATCGTATCAAAACGTTTCCCCTCAAGAGGTAAGTATGACTCATCAACATTTGGTTCCCAATATGTCGTTCCTCCGGGTGTCTCATTGTGAAGGTATAAACTTGGTCTTGGTGTATTGATTTTAACTGTTACAGAATCATATATGATTTTGTGTTAGGTACATTTACTATTAATGATATATGATTCAAATCTATGCATGAATCATATATGATTCAGTATGAATCATATATGATTCAACATGAATCATGTATGATTCACATGACTCATATATGATTTTCCTAAATATTCAGAATACTCAGAATCATTTAACAAACACAATACTCATATAACAAACACATCACATTCATCAAAAAACATTTTTTTACACAGAATCATATATGATTTACCTGGTTCTAGAATGACATTGGCTTCTACATCTTCATTCATAGTAACATCATCAAGTTCTTCTATTTCAGCCTCTATAAGAAGATTTTCTTCTCCAACAACCGGAACAACAAACAAATCTGCTTCATTTATATTACAAGCCCTAGCCGTGGATGTCGACGGAAGAAGGTGACTGGTCGAGGAGGTCGCCGGAGGAAGGTGACTGGTCGTGGAGGTCGCTAAAAGAAGGTGACTGGTGGTGGAGGTTGCCGGAGGAAGGTTGGTAGTCGGCGAGTTCGCAGGAAGAAGGCTGCTCGTCGACGAGGTCGTCATTTTTGTTGGTAGAGTTCGTCGGAAAAAGTTTGTTGGATTGGTCGCCGGTGAGGGGATTGGAGGTCTGTGGTTTTTTTTTGTTTTACAAAAAGTGAGAATGTGTGTTTTTTAAGTTTAAATATGTGACACAATACCCCTTTAGTGTTAAAGAGGGGTAAAATCTGGACCCTTAGATCAATCATAGATGGATGGCTTGGATGGTTTCATTGGATCTATGACAATGTGAGGGTCTTTGGGGATCTCAACTTTGTGTTCTCAATGAAAGTAAGGTAAAGAAAGTGATAAGAAAAATGGGCTTTTCACCTTCATCTCAATATCGAGTGAAACATATTAGGGGAAAAGTACACCAACTTTCTTTATATTTCTCTTCCTTCCTCTTTCTTTCATTTTTAAAAAAAAAACTCAAGAAACACAAATAATTTTGTTTTCACTCCAGTTCACTCCCTTTCATCTCAAAAGAAATCTTGAGAACAGAGTGTTAGAGTTAATTGCATAAATCGCCCATGTGGTTTGTCGGGTTTAACAAAAATCGTCCCTAACAAACAAATCTAATGGATCCTCTCCCTATAGTTTTGCGTATCGGGTTTGGTCCCTTGATTAATTTTTCTGTTGGTTTGATTGTTTGAAAGAGTGAAATGACCAAACTACCCTCATGTTTTTATTTTTATTATTATTATTATTAATAGAGTAAATTTTATTATTATAAACTTTTTACAAAAAGTTGGATGGGAGTATAGATACAAGTTGTGCTCTCACTCCTTTCTGAATACAAAAACTCACTCTATGAAAGATAAATGCATTACTATTAGCATTATTTGAGTGGCTAATAGAGATAGACTTAATATGTGAAACTGTGTCCAAAGCCTCCATATCTAATTTCCCGAACGTAGAAAAAGCAAATGGTATGAACTTGTATCCATTACTGTTTTAAATTAAAACTTTCGGGGTGAGATATTGCTTATTTTAACAGATTAATACAATGTACATTTATGATTTACTATTGGGTCTAAGTCCTCTATTTACCAACCTGCTATATTGCCAATTTATCTTGACCGTCAATTTCTGATCCGGTATGAGCGGTTGAGGAGATGCTGCGAATGTTATGAATAGATATATCGGGATGACATCGCTGTTTGTCTTGGGGACTGACATTAGTCTTAGTCAGCAAACACAGTTTCATTTGAGTCAGTTACGGATGTTGCGGGTTGAACATCTGCATGGGCTTATCTATGATGATACATGTTAACGCTTCGGTGTCATGAGCTTAGACAATAGTAAATACTTTTTATTGTGATATACAGGATTACTATATTTCATGCTATGGTTATAAATCTTGTGGTTCATCACTATTATCAAACAACAAAACCTATGAACTCACCAACTTTATGTTGACACTTTAGCAATGTTTTCTCAGGTGTTCTATCTTACGGAATATAAGGGGTCTGCATTGGTATATTGGCATGTAGAGGTCTATCTCTCGTATCAAGTCCTCTTCACGCCATGAAGTCACAATCCCAAATCCAGTCTTCTGCTGCAGTGAAATTTGGGGGTGTGACAGATTGGTATCAGAGCCACTTGGTTATAGAGAACTAGGTTGCATTAGTAACTCTAGACTATAACTGGCTCTTAAGGACACATCATAATAGCATGCGCACTATCTATTTCCTAAGTCAACAACTGTTTGGCACGATATCATTAAATAACTAAATTATCACTTGTCGGTCATGGAAGACCTGTTTCATTTGACTACACGTTATCATTCACCATCTTGGGGAAAGTATATCCTAGGGATTTCGCAACTGTGTCATTCTAGTGCAAGGAAACTACCATGACTCTCACCAAATAATTAACCCTATAACCAATATCACACTACGAAGAGTCACTTACGTAATATTATGGATGTTGTTAGTAATTACATCCGTACTATCTCATTTTATGAGAATTACCTACATAAACACTTCGGGTACCTTGCTAATCACCCACTCGTTACTTCATTACACGCGAATTTCTTATAGCAACATCTGTGAAATACATATACTACTAATTACTATGCCGGTATACCCTTAAAAGTGTTTCAAAGTATATAAAAACCTACCAAAAAGCACATGCCGCTTGAACACACCAATAATTGACGAATGTCACTTTATCGGGAAACGTGAACAACAAACTCATAATAGGAAGGCGATGAAGGCACGCCTGGTAAAGGTAAGATACAATAGTCACAAACTACGGAAAGAAACTTAAGACATAAAAGGTTGAGTCAAGAATAATATGGACTCCATGAATATGCACCCATTATCCGAAAGCCTACCAGCTTGGGTCTTAACATAAGGATGCCACTAATAATTGCGAATAAATTTCCAAACGAACACGGCAGCCCAATTACCTGAGCTAGGGTTAACTTTGACCCCTGCTACAGGGCGTGAACACTCCCAAGAAATAAATAACCTCAATGTTCCTGCACTAATATCACAAGCGCCTGGGTCATCTCGAAAAAGAAGTAGATCACCATCATCGCCATTTTTCCCAGATGACATTACCTTCTCTGACGGTAAACCAGCATCTGAGACATCAGGACTCAACCCAGAAGATGTGACAGCCAGACTAGAGGACCTGGAAGTAGGAGTTGACACTCTTCATGCAAACACCGAAGACAAAGAGCTTCTAATCTCCGAATTACAGGATTCTCTCGCAGCTGCCGAGAATGAGATCGCATTGTTGCAGATAAGGGTAACTGATGCCGAGGACAAACACGCTGAGGATCATGAACAAATTCAGAAAATTCTAGCCCGCCTAAATCTATAATCAAGACAGCCAGACTCGTTGTAACAATGTATCCTAACTTGCAAGGAAACATCTAGGCAGAGAAATTAATAAAGACTTGTACTTTGCTTTCATGAAATAATAAATGAAATAACAATTCTGCCCTAAAAAGTTCTGAGTACATTTACCTAGTATAGGAAGAACCTTATGGTTGATAAATTTAGAATCAAATGACAAGCAATGTAATGCGCCAATGAAATAACACTATCGAAATTACTGCTCAGTGCAAAGCAAATATGCTCATTATCCAACAAATAAAGGATGCAATCATGTGCCCGGAAAACGGAAATAGGGAAGCTATTTCCGATAAACCCTATGAAACTTGAAGGATCGTTTCAAAGGGGCCACACATCGTACTTCAGATGAGAAACAGTAATCCCTACAAAAATCAATTTCTTTCTTCCACTATTCGACATTTTTCCAAAACCCTTCTCATTTACAATCAATAAGCGCTTTTCCAATAAAAATGGAAATACTAAACACATCTAAAGGCTTACCGGGTAATAACTTCGAATCATACCCAGATGCAAGGTAGGGCACATACCAATATATGACTATGACGAAGAAGATGAAGCAATAAAATACTCAACACGAAGCCTTATTCAATCAGATCCATAGTATTTTTGTTCGTAATACAACAAAATGCAAAATATAGCGAATACAACAAAAATGTAAAATGCTAAAACAACAGATACATCACCGCGTGAAAAGAAACACATCGGGTAGATCAGCAAAATGAGCGATGTGATGATTATGATCATGACGGGAGTAAAAATCTCGACTGGAAACTCCATGGGGATTGGTAACCGACAGTTTCGAGGAAGGAGAAGAAAAACTTAATATGGTGGAGTAACGATATTTCGGATAAGAAGTAAGTAAAGTGAAATTTGAGAGAGTTATAATGGACAAGTTATGTCTAGCAAGAGCAATTGCAACCAAACCCTAAACTCTCAACAAAAGTGATTATTAAAAATAATTTATATGCTGAGATAATGATTTTTTCGAACACATAGACAAATAACTGCAACTATTAAGCGATATACATTAGCAAAATAAAAACATAAGGTGAAACATTAAACTTTCAGTGGACCAATGTGTGATAGACTAGTATCAAGGGAAATTGTAAACCATAATTGACAAATAATATTAACAACATTATGAGGACACTTGGGGGATACGACAATTTATACACACTACGATTCTTTAATACCAACTACGCTTACAATCACAAAAAAAAAACTAAAGGAAAAGGGGATGTCAATGTAAACCTAAAGTATACATAGCCTGATCAACTATGTATAAGTTAGGTCGACAAAGATATGCTCAATAGTATTCAATAACAAAAGTTTGAACGAACGCGCATTATATTTACACATTTTACTCATTTATCACATTAAAGACAACACTCAAGGAAACTATGAATGTCTACGATTCATCAAGAATACATCATGAGAATTCAATCATACATAAACGAAGCAAGGATAAAGGTAAAACATTTGATAGTCTTCCTGGAGGACTCAGCGTAAGATTTATTAAAATTGCCCAAGAACAAAACGGCAATACACCACACACCTACGGACGAAAGCTACTTCTTCCAGAAAACTTCCACGCCAATCGCCACAATGATGAGTGGCACAATGAGCCCTAGTATCACAACGAGGTACTGGTAATCTTCTTCCTGGGGAACACTCGTCAAATAACAACCAACCACCACAACAAACACAACCGCAATCAGGGGAATGAAATACGACATTTTAATTTAAGGACGGATGAAAATTTAAGTAAGGAAACTTATTTTGCGTCTTGACAAATGCAAGAAATGGGCAAAGTGTATATATACATATAAGGGAAGTAACGGCTCGCCACATTCTAGCCGTTGGAGCCCCACTTGCCACCTTTGTCCTTTTCTTAACCCATGCCACGAGTAAAACATTTGAATTCAAGACAAAGGTTTCGATTTAAAAAGACTGCGACACCCTATGAAAATTTAAATCTTATTTCAAACCCTAAAGGAAAAATCAATCGCCAAAAGAGTTTCAGACTGTTAAAATAATTACTTTGTGGGAAAATTTACAAATTTATAACACTATCCCTAAATCACATTATTATTCTGTAGAGGGACAACAATCATGTTCACTCAATTATTCAATACAGAATTACCACGCAAACACTTTAAAATGCTGTGTGGAGACAGTAGTCATAGTCGCTCAATTATCCCATTCAAGATACATCATGGCAAGGCAACAATCACGAAACAAACATTTTGATACTGCAGAAATCAAATACATTCATTGAACTTACTAGACAACTAACGTAATAGCCGTTGATTTGCAAACGTAGAAATACAAGTACATAGGCAACAATGTTTATTCAAAGCAGTACAACAACATCGTTACAAAAACCCTTAAACCATTAATCCGATGACTCGCAATCCGAGTCGTACCTCACTACCCCAAATTCTAAAAAGAATGCATCATTCTCAGCTTGTTCTTGCCTAATTTTCTCCTCTTGTGCCTTTTTGTTCATAGCCTCTTCTTCCAACATTTCTTTTAGAGCTTCTTCATCCATACGGAGTTGATGTAACTCCTTCTCGGTAAGAGGAAAAGCAGTTTGTGATGACGAGCAACCTATACCTCCAGGTGTACGGCCGGAGTATTTTTCCTGGAACCAAGCCGACTTAGTCTCCATTTGTCTCTCTAGCTGTGCCGCCTTTCCATACATAGAAAGATGCAACTTGCGATCCTTTTCAGAGCTTTCTTTTAAAAGAGTGCAAATCAAAGCACGGCTCTCTTGAGAAATATCGTTGCATTTCTCGTAAGCCTTTCTAAGATCGTCCCTGACGGCGCATGAATCTTCAAACTGAAAAGCCAAATTCAAAAGCACATCCTGACGACCCTTATCTTCATTAATTAATCTCGGCACCAAGGTTTCAATCTCGGAATCAGTATGAGGAAGCGCACAGGCCATCTGAAGTATTTTGAATTAAGGATTTAAGTTTGAAAAAAATTTGAAAGGAATGAGGTGGTATTTGTAAGGCAAAAGGGGAGGAGGGGAAATAATTTAAGGCTCTACTATTTACTCCAACGGGTATATTTCAAACATTTGGTCACCTTGGCTCGTCCTGATAGCGAGGTATTCAATTAGGGATATGTAAGAACCAGCTTAAGAACAAATACCCTCACACCTTCGCAAATCTATAATCTCCTGCAACGTCTTGATTTCGTGGGCGAAATCTTCTAACCTGGGGAGGATGTGACACCCCGTAAGAAAAACTAGATTCTCCCTGCGTAGGTAAAAGTCACGTACCGCACGTTTGCAAGTCTACCGTTAATTTCAACGAAAAGCTATCTTATGATCGTCAATACATTATTTTTATCATAAAAGTCTAAATAGCACGCAAATATTTCCATTATCGCTTTTGTGTCTAAAAGGATATTTTAAAACGCGTAATGATTTCCTTATTTCATTTTTATGAAACGAGGCCATTTACTGGCAACACTTTATGAAACTGACTGCGTACAAATTAATAACTATAAGTGGGTTCAACAAAGATAAAATAACTTATATATATATATATATAAGAACCCATATCAGATATATATATGCATATAATTACATATGTCAACTAGTATATATATAATGAGCAAACACCATCATTACCAAACCTTATACTCTACCTTACCTATTTTCTACTTTGAAAACTTATATCACATGATACGTCTATGCATCCGATACAAATTGAAAAGAAAGAAATAGCAAGATTCTATAATAGTATTACATGGTACAATTTCAAAAAGAAGGAATAGTAGAGATGCCTTAACAGTATTATGAAAAGAAATAATGAACCACAATATTAGAATTATTACAATAATGCAACAATGTGCATAGTATACATTCACATGTAATATATCAGTAACTAGGCCAATGATTTAAGTATAAAAGAGGAACCACACATGAACAAATGTATCTCAACAAAAACTGAAAATAAAGATTTCACAAGGCAGAAGGAGTTAGTTTTTTTTAGGCTAGTAAACATCGGGTTTGAAGAGTAGTAACCAAGGATTGGTTCGAACTCCTCGTAACCACTACACCTCTCATCGTCTAACAAGCACTTGGACGTTCGTAAGTCTTTTTTTTAGCTTAACATTCATCATGTCATGTCACTTACCCTTGTCGTATCATTTGCAAAAGTCTCGGCCTTGCACGACGTGTACACGACCACATGGTACAAACCATGAATGGTTCGTATATGAGCACGCATGTAAAGAGTGTAATCGTGCCATGCATTTAATAAGCGAAACATAGTAACGCTAGTAAACAAAGTGTTACGCGTATAAACAAATAACGAACCAAGAGACTTTTGAAAAGACTTTAAACGCGTCGTGATCAAAATACGTCGGCTCACTAGGGACTAATAAACCTTAGGTTTATGCATGAAACGATTCTTATGTGGTGATCTCGATGCATACCGTGAGTATAACCAAGTAACCCAAGACGAGCCACCGCGAACCTTTTGTTCGCTGTTGGTGCGTCGCGGACGCTGTTAAAGCTAGCAACTCGTGTTCGTTGGTTCATACCCGGATCTCGTAAACCCTTGACACCGAGTTGCATCATAAGACGTGCCAATGCGCGCAAGCTGGTCATAAGTGAGTGCTGCCATTGTCACAGCCGTTGGGCTGCAAAGGACACAACCATGTCCTCATGTCTCGAACGATAAAGCGACCTTATGCTAAGCTTATGGGTCGGGATCATGCAGAATTAATGGAAAGTTAGTATACAGGCATGTGTATACAATGTGGGGAAGAAGACAACCGAGTGGGAAATAATTAATGGGGCGCTGAGTGCAAGAAGAAAACACCACAACAGTGGTTGTCAGCCCACTGTTGGGCTCGACAAAAAAAAGGAAAGAAAAGGGAGGGGTAGGCCACATGGTTTTTCTTACATACCAATAATGCATGTATCAAACTTCTAAAATTTTGCATGAAATTTTTCCTTGACGAAAGAGTTATTGAAGCATGCATGTCGTGAGTCCTTGGATCGTCCCAACTGAGATCCAAACGGGTTGACAAACTCACTGACGAAGCGAGGCAACTTCGAAGAAGTGGAACCTTATAAACAACATTTCGATGACTTAAAATTTGTAACAACGAAACCAAGTTTCTTTTAACGGGTAAATAAACGTAACGCGGTTCATAAAAAATTATTCAACACTAAAAATATTTTTAAAGCTTTCTGGTTTTCAACCTGAAAAGTTATAAGAAGTAAAGGAATTTAAAATATAAAAGTTGCATCTATTATATATATTGCTATTTGGAAAGTCAAGGGATTAAAAAAAAACAATCACATGGAAGCTCAAAAGGTTAATTTGGCAATTTACTTAATTTGGAAAATAGAGGGACTAAAATCCGCTATTTTGAAACTTAAGGGTATTAGTTGCAAATGAATAATCTTTATAAATTAATTAAACGAGTCGAGCAAACCGTGACATATAAACTGATGATTACACAAATTAATCAACGACTATGATGTAAATAATTAAACGCGATAAGAAAATATATAAAACTTAGTAACTTATAAATAATGTCTATATTTTCTTTGGACGTAAACCTCATGGACTCATAAATATAAGTTACGACGCGTAATAGTATCAAATCCTGCATAGATACTTATGGTTGTAAAGTCGTCCCTAGAGCCAACGGTTTGAATCAACATTTTAAAAGCATAAAACGTTATCTCATAAACGATAATGCCCTTTGATGACCCACTTGCATAATTCTTTTCATACATTAAGTTTATAGAATATAAACTCAGACTTTGTCGTAATTACCTAGGTGTTTGACTGAGTCACTATTTTGACGCACATTGATCCATTATCAATCCCAGACGATAAACCGGCAAGGTGAGTTTTCATAGCCCCTACTTTACTGTTTTAAATTAACTTTTGGGGTGAGAATATTGCTTATTTTAACAGATTGAACGCAAGTACATTTACTGATTTACTATTGGGTCTAAGTCCCTATTCAACCCAACCTGCTATATTGCCCAATTTATCATGAACCGTCAATTTCTTGACCGGATGACCGGTTGAGGGAGCGCGAATGTTATGGATAGATCTATCGGGATTGACATCCATGTTTGTCTTGGACTGACATTAGTCAAGCAAACACAGTTTCATTTAAGTCAGTTACGGATGTTGCGGGTTGAACATCTGCATGAGCTTATCTATGATGATACATGTTAACGCTTCGGTGTCATGAGCTTAGACAATAGTAAATACTTTTTTATTGTGATATACAGGATTACTATATTTCATGCTATGGTTATAAATCTTGTGGTTCATCACTATTATCAAACAACAAAACCTATGAACTCACCAACTTTATATTTACACTTTAGCAATGTTTTCTCAGGTGTTCTATCTTACGGAATATAAGGAGTCTGCATTGGTATATTGGCATGTAGAGGTCTATCTCTCGTATCAAGTCCTCTTCACGCCATGAAGTCACAATCCCAAATTCTGTCTTCCGCTGCAGTGAAATTTGGGGGTAAACTTGAAAGAGAAAAACAACAGTCGTGCGGATTTGTGACCTTAGCACAAATCACCAACACAAATTACGGGATAATTCAAAGTATCCCTATAACGGAGAATAATTTAAAGTATTCTCACCAACACAAATTACTGGATAATTCAAAGTATCCTTAGAACGGAGAATAATTCAAAGTATTCTCTCAAAGATATAATAAAATAAAATATTTTTTTTGTTGGCTGTCAAATACAAGTGACTAGTGTTCCCATCATATCCTTTTATCTATCCCCTCTCACACTTAAAATAATTAAAATAAACAAACACCCAAACATAATTAAAATAAAAGTTAGATGAATCTTTAACCGTTTTGAAAGATATCAAGTTTCAACGGCAACGGCAGCAACTACGACGGTTGTTGATCGGAAAGTTATGCCGGCGAAAAAGAAGCCAGAATAGGAGAAGAAAGTTTCACCACGAGACCATATTAACTTCCAATCCCTTATTCATCACCACACCAAATTAACAGCTTGCTTCTCCAACGAAACAAATGGTATGTTTCGAAAATTAATTTATTTGTTAGGGTTTATGTCAATTATGTATATGTGTAGGCTGTGTTAGTTTGATAGTTATAAATGTATCTATGTAGATGTATGTGTAGGATGAGTTAAATTAGGTTTTTGCGATTTTATATAAAGCTGCCATTTGCTACTTGAAATTAGGGGATTATGATTCTTATTTTGGGGCTGTTTTTGTGTTCATTTCATGTCTATTATGATTATAAGTAGATTAAGGGGTTGTGTGGGTATAAGCAGATTTAGGGGCTGTTTTTGTGTTCATTTCATGTCTAAATTTCTAGTTATTTTTCTTTTATATTAATTGCCCCATTAAATGTTTAAATGTAATGCAATCCAACTATTAGTGTCAATGTTCACAAGCTAGCCTTTATCAGAGTGTTATATTTTTTGCTACTTGTCCTTTTCATTGTAAGTTTCCGTATGGTTGTTATATCACTTTCTGATAATAAAATGCTGATACTATTTGCTATTGATCAGACTAGGAAACGGGCAATCGCGATTAGACTAGCGTTTATCTTGCAGAATGCTATAGACAAGTTAATGGAACCTGCTCTTTTCCCCATGATCTCAACGCCTATTGTATTGTCTTTGTTTGAATGTACGTTTTTTTACCTTCTGTTCATTGTTAACCGAATTTAATCACTTGGAAAACAATTTTTTGTAATATGTTGCAGGTTGCTAATTCTAGGACTCTCGTGTTTTTGGGTCAATGAAGAACAGACCGAGTTGGAAAGGATTTACAGTATTTAGCATTAACCCCTACGAGCTCCATCTAAGACCCCTCGGTATGCCAACCAAGCACCACCCCGCGCGAAAAAATCATGAATTAAAAACCGGTTTTTATTTTATTTATTTGTTTTGAGTGAACTTGTAGGGAGGCGGTAGCACCCAGAATGCATGCGTGCTATACAGTTTCGGTGCACTTTTGCTTCACCTTTTAAGGGAAATAAACTTCCCTTCTTAGTCATATATGTAGTTATAACTGTCATTATGTGTTGGTTGGTATTATACAAAATGTTACATGTAATTACTACATTAACGTCATATAGATATTCAGGCTCTTGATCTGATTAGGAGGAACCTTCGGCTGCTTACGGATTCAGGCTCTTAAATTGTATCTGTATCTGTTCCACGATTCATTTATTTGGACCATGATCGATTTAGTTAGAACACTCAAAACCAACCCTTGTCCAGGTGAAAATTGTGAGTACTAGAACGCAAAGTTTTTTGTATGCTGTGTATCTTTATTTACATATGCAGATGGGTGGACCCTTGTTTTCATTTCACTTTGTTATCATAAATTGGTAATTAGGTGATGGTGATTATATGTTGATAAAGGGATTGTCTTAATTCAAACTTAACAAAATTAAGAAAATCTTGTTACTAACTGTTGTCCCACTATATGTGTGACAGCCAAAGTAGTTTCTGTCTAGCTTGTCACTTCTGTATGATATTCTATTTTTTAACAATGCAAATTTTTCCTATTGATTAATCTTTTTATATAAATTATCTATCACTATCTTTCGGTGACACTATGGATTGCCCAGTGCAAGGTTCGTATGTGGGATAGAGAAATTGCTAACTATCTCGTGGTGCTGGAAGCATTTTCATTTTCTTAATTAAGTTTCGTATTTTTGTGTCACTACTAACAGATTCTGGGAATAATGACCCCACTTAATAGAGACTGTTCTAGAGACAACAGGGCTTCTAATGCTTGAATGGATGGGTATGACAAGTTCCTTTTCACAGAACCGGGCTTTATGTTGCGAAAGGGATAGAGCCATGTTTTCATCCAAGAAACCGGGCTCTAATGCTTTGAAAGAGGGTATAGAACCATGTTCCTTTTCACAGAACCGGGCTTTATGTTGCGAAAGGGATAGAGCCATGTTTTCATCCAATGAAACCGGGCTCTATTTACAAATATGAAGCCAGGGTTTCTGTTTAGCAACGGGCTTTATGTTCCATTCATTTAATCCGTGTTTCCTTACTTTAAACCGGGCTCTATTACCCTTCCCAAACCTCAAATACCTACACTCAACGAGCAAGGTGAAATGTCACCTAGAGATACAATCACCGGCTACTACAATACCAGAAGACCCATCAAGTGCCCCGCGACCAGTTCTCTCAGTCCCCAATCGCCTATCAACCCCAATACCTCGTCTCTAGTACGATCACTAACCCTAAACCTACCCCATCCTCATCTCAACCTCCCCATCTCCACGTCACACGTTCACCTCACATCACACATCTAAACCATAAACTCATTTTAGAGAAACAAAACCCCAAACTTTCCCCCCATCTACTTTTCACAAACCCTAACTCTCTCTAACCCACTTCACTGCCGCTCACAACAACTTAACCACTGCTACAATTCACTTCACACCCCAACCATCGCACACTAGCGCCCTCATAGGCAACGTTCGTCAATCAACAAAGCCAAGAACACAGACTAATCAAGTTAAGAGGTATCAAATTGCTACAATTCATGTTGTTTTTCAATTAATCTTTTTACTATCTCGTTAATGTTACTGTTAATTTGAATCTTGAATAAGTTATGTATGTCTGTACATTTTTTGTTGAACTTATTGTTTTTTGTTGTTCAATCTATTGTTTTTAAGGAAATTTATTGATGTTGTTGTTCAATTTATTGTTTTTATTGAATTTTATTGTCGCTTTTGAATAGCGGTTTGTGACCTGAATATGATGTCATAAATGGGTTTTGTTGTGTGTTCTATATGGTGTCTTAGGTAAACCATTTTTTCCCTCACAAACAGGGCGTTTGTACCTGGTATTTGTTGTTAAAAACATGGGTTTGAGACCTGAATATGCCGTCATGAATGGGTTTTTTTGCGTGTGTTGTATGGTGTCTTTGATACACTTTTTTTATTTGAAAACTGCATCAAAAATGTTGTTGTACCATGTTATACGTTGATAACCGCTAGAGCTCGTAACCATCATCATCTTCATTATATTGCCTGCAAATAACCAATTAATGTAGCTGTAAATAACGAGTACAAAGGTGACTACTACAAAACTGAAACATCAAAAATATACCGGTCTATGCAATTGAGCTGTTCGTCCTTTAAATGCCATTCATGACTTGGTGGATTTATTCCTTCTGTTTGTAAAATATTGATAGTGTGCATATACATTAAGAAATAGGATGTCCAAATGATTAATTAAACAATGTTTGAGTTTGCACTAGTTGGAATTGTACCTCTACTAATAATTCCCTTATAATACAAGGATGTTGAAAAATTAGTCCCTGATTATTTAGGATGTGTTATCGTGCGCCCTTAGTGTAGACTTGGTGCACAATGTGGTGGCCATGTAATTAGTCCAACATCTTCACCTTATGGCCAAGTCATGCACTTAAATATTAATGCTTTTTGGCACAAAATGCATTATGCGAAGAGAAATACAACTATATATTTAGTCCCAACAGTATCACGCATACAGCGATTACAACTTTAGAGCTGTCATATTGCCAATTGATGGACTTAGAGCTGTCATTTAGAGCTGTCATATTGCCAATGAGATTCTTGTTTTTATTCAGATTTTAGATCGTACTTAGAGCTGTCATAACATGTACTTGATTGCTCATTGTTAATATTTTTTCATTATAAGTGTTATATATGATTTCTGATAATATATGTTTTGTAGGAGGCTAGGAAATTCCAGTTGTTTCTCCTCTACGGGACGAACAAGGTTCTTTGTGCTATAGGGATGGTGTATTTTGTTAAGCAAGTACATGGAAAGTCAGTGCTACAGGGGCATGTGAAGGTGCATGTCGACAATGTTGAAGCCAATTACAAGGACTACCTTCTTCCAGTCCCAACTAAAGAGTTTAGTGAAATAGGAGAAACCGTGCTTAGTTTTATTCAATGGCCCAAGAAGTATATTGAACTCACTATGGTAAATTAATCTACATACGATTGACTTTTTATAACATTGTAGTAACATTTGCTCACTATGATAAATGTCCTTTATTAACAGGCCTCCAAGTCCAACCAAACAAGAAACAAGAAAATTGTGGCGTCAAATACCTCCACCCAAACTTCGACCAAGCAAGCTATGGCAACAAATAAAAGAATCCTTCAACCGAAATACAAAACATCGCATCTTTATTTGACATGAGGGTCATCCTACCATTTAGCAGCAGCTCCGCTGATGGAGGTGCACGTCCACTCAAATTTGGTTAGGTATATTTATGTGTCTGTATGGCTTCGCATGTTTCTGGTTTGAGTTAATTTGCTATTTATCAATTAGGGCTGCTAATCGGGTCGGGTTATCACCTTATCAGGTTTATCGGGTCAGTTGATGTTCGGGTTTTGAGTTTTTAAAAACTGACCCGCAATCCTAACCGAGAAGAAATCGTTTTTAGCATTTAAACAGAACTTTGAGTGAAGATTAGTGACAATAATCATATTACATACCTGCTTTCAGACTATCCTTACTATATATTTGATATTTTATTATATTATATGTATTTTAAGGTGTAGTCTGAGCCGATCATTGTGCTACGTATACCTCCTCATTGATAAAACCATTCAGGAATGCACTTTTTACATCCATTTGGAATAACTTAAAATCTAAAGCACAAGCATAATCTAATAGTATCCTGATTGACTCAAGTCTAGCAACTAGGACATAAGTTTCATCATAATCGATGCCCTCTTGTTAATTATAGCCTTGAGCAACTAACCTAGCCTTATTTCGAGAAACAATACCCTTCTCGTCTAACTTATTTCTAAACACCCACTTAGTTCCTATGATTGTCATATTCCTAGGTTGTGGAACTAACTCCTAAACATCGTTAGCAATGAATTGATTTAAATCTTTTTGCATAGCGATTATCCAACTTTCATCCATTAAAGCTTCATTCACATTTTTAGGTTCTATAATTGATATAAAACAAAAGAAGTTACTTTGGTTTTGGGCTTGTGACCTAAGAGTTCTTTGTTTAAGGTTTCCTATGACATTTTCTAATGGATGGTTCCTAGATTCCTTAATATTGACTACTTCATCAATATCTAAAGTTTCATCCTCAATGTCATTTTCTAAGATTTTCTTTTTGGCAACCTTAATTGCTTCTTCTTCATCTAAGACATTATCCACCAAGGGTGATGTCTTAGAGGGTGGAGGAGTTTCATCGAATGTTATGTTGAGTGATTCTTTGATTTTCCTAGTGTGTTTGTTAAGGATGATGTATGCTTTACTATTTTGGGAGTAACCTAAAAAGACAGCTAGGGGTGGTGAAGGGTAGAAAGGTGAATAAATGGGTTGTTTGGATTCTGGTTTAGGAGCATAAGGCTAGTATTTTGGTGGGTATCCTACTTGCATTGGTCTACCAAACATGTAGTCGTGTCTCTGGGAGGAGGAGCAGTTTACATGTATTGGTTTGTCTCTATGCTTGGTTTGGATGTTGATACCATAAGGTAGTTTCCTGCTCCGTTTGAATTGTGTCTAGATAGCTGTCTTAGAATGCTCATATCAGAAATAAGCAAATATGGTCTGCTGATGTTTGCTGTCCAGTTATCAGCTATAATCAAGGGATAAAGGAGTGTTTGGCTGGTAGGACAGATTGCTTAGTACATCGACTTTAAAAGCCTTTATTTAATGTGATCACCATCCCACTTAGTTTGTAGACTTCATAAGGTAAGTTTCATGTCTATTGCTGATTTAGCTGTTAATTCCAGGTAGTATTCTTGTTCAGACTTGGTTAAATATCATGCGAGATAGTCTGCTGATGTATTTGGCTTTTAATGATCTGTTGATTTACTTTATGTTGCAATCAAACAACACATTTTATGGTCAAAAATGCTTAGTTGCAGTACTACATATTGCAGCCGCCTAGTTGCTTGTTTGCTTATAAAATTGCTTACTATATATTGTTTGATCTTACATAGAGCTTATGAATGTTTTCTGTATAGGTGCCTTGGAATGACAAAAAGCCTTTTACTACTAAGGAGTTGGACGACATCATGAGCTCGTGCATTTCAGTGTGTCGCATCTGATCATCAATCATGTTGGTATTTAGGAAAGGTTGGCATGTTGCCATGTCTTTTTGTATATCTCCTTTTCCAACAAAACACTTGTTGTGAACGAATGTTAATGTGAAACTGATCTTTTAGACTTTGATGTTTAATCCATGGTTCTGGCATAATATTCATGGTTATCGTTTTCTTAAAATTTGTTTTTGCTGGGTGTGCTTGTTTGTGCCTTTATAATGTATACAAGTTGTATTAAAACAAAAAAATAAAAAAATAAATCATAAAGCCATGTTTGTAAGCAAAAAACAGGGGTCTATGCTATTTAAAAATGTTTTTTTTAATTACATAGAGCAGGGTTTTCAGCAACTAAACCGGGCTCTATAGGGTATTATAAAGCCCGTTTTTCTAACCGGGCTCTATGACAATTTCTAATAGAGTCTCTCCCCCTTTAAGCCCTCAAGCAAAACCGGGCTTTATCATCATTTTAAACCGGGCTCTATGGCCATTTTTGTAGTAGTGTGTGGGTCTTTTATGTTGCGCTTATTGGGCATGTTGTTTTTCTTCTTGACCATGTTTTTGTCTTCTCACCTCATTCTATATCAAGAAGTTAGGATTAATGCAAAATGTTTCAGTTTCATGATGCCTCTAGCCTCTCTTGATTTCAACATTATATTTTAATCATGTTCCGCCCTTCAGCCCGAATGATCTTGTTTTAGTCTTATCAAATGTATTTGGTTTTCTGGTAAAGAAGATTCCTAAATTTTGTAATTGTCTAATTATTAAGGTTCTGAAGGAAGGGACCCAGGGTTGGCGGCGGTTATATCTTATAACTTGATTACTTTAATTACTCTGTTGTGTACAGGTTGATCCTGCACAGGCCCTGAATGTTCCTATTGTTCCTTTAGGAGCAATGCTAACAGCTGTTTATTCTCTTACATCTCGTCCTCCATATTCTTTGGCATGGTTAAATCATATGATTTCAACACAAGACATAATGGATCCAGACCTATTGAAAAAACTCGTCTTGAAAAACTTCTGTAAGTACGGAATTTACTCTCTACGTTTAGTTACCAATAACTTCCAATATGGATCTTCAATATATGTTTGACGAGTTGAAACATTCTGGATGCAGGTACGATACCTGCTAAACTGTTGCTCCAGCTGGCATCAGCCTTTAAAGAGCGTGGCCTATCTGACCGAAGTGGGACATTTTTCTACCAGGAACATATTCACAAAATCAATGTCCCAATCTTGGTTGTTGCAAGTGACCAAGATGCAATATGCCCCCTGAAGCTGTACAAGGTATGTATTACAATCAAAACTCCTTGATACATTATGAATGCTGTTCTACCTTCTAGAGGCATGTACAGAAATTTGACAGTATGTTTAACTTCAATGGTTGAATTAACAGAAACCGCGAAACTGATTCCTGAGAACTTGATAACATATAAACTTTTTAGTGAACCAAATGGCCCACATTACGCCCACTGTCACCTTCTCTTTCAATTGTGTTCCTACTCCACTATGTATATATAGTTTCGTTTTTGGGCATAGCAAATCATCTCCGATGCTTAAATTATAATTCTAAAAAAGTATGCCTCAGGAAGATTGAATGTAAGCTTAACACATTAAAG
Source organism: Tanacetum coccineum (assembly GCA_026074375.1). Taxonomy (NCBI): domain Eukaryota; kingdom Viridiplantae; phylum Streptophyta; class Magnoliopsida; order Asterales; family Asteraceae; genus Tanacetum; species Tanacetum coccineum. Next base: position 64,822 of record BQNB010010770.1, on the reverse strand, counting down.
CTTTCATCTTTAGTCTATTCCGTTTCTCTAATGCTCAAAGAAGGTTTAATATTAGGCATTTTTTGGTGTTGCTTGTTGAGTTGTTGGTGTGACTTGTTTAGCTTGGTATTCTTATGAATTTGTTTGAGTAGCTCTTAATATTGATGATGACTTACAAACACATTGTATATCAGTTACCTTCACAGGATATGGCTCCTATTGGAATGGAAGATGGAGGTTGAAGTATATCAGTTACCTTAACAGGATATGGCTTCTATTAGAATGGAAGACGGAGGTTGAAGTATATCAGTTACCTTACATAATATGGAGCACATTGTACAGGGGTGTTTCCCAATTCGAATTGTTTGTTCAAACTGCTTATAGCACACTCAATATAATTTTGGATTTCAAATAGATGTTATATTAGGAGTTTGGATTGCGTTTAGCTGATTACGTAGTATTATTCTTGTGTGCGATATCATGAAAGTGATACGCACATGTTTCGTTGCTTCATTTTGATATGCATGAAGATTTGTATGAAAATGCTAAAGTTGCAGTTTCTCGAGTTATTGCATTGCTTATTGAACATGATTACGGGGCTGTTTGGGATAGCTTATTGTAACTGCTAATAAGCTATCTCAAATAGCCATTTTTTTTAATTTCTTAAAATATCATAGAGACCAGATTTTTATGCTAAAAACGGGTTTGCATATAATTTATCGAGACCGGTGTTTAAACCGGTCTGTATTTGATTTCATACACGTCTGCATATGTTTTATCGAGACCGGTGTTTAAACCGGTTTGTATTTGATTTCACATGGAGAGCCCCCCTTGTACAGACCATACGGAAAACCGGTCTCGATTTGGTTTAGAACGGGTCTTGGAGGCTCTTTTTGTAGTAGTGAAACTTCGTCATATGAAATAAATAGGTTACTTAAAAAAAATGCCTAATTTTGTGTCAAAATAATGAAACATGCATATCAATAACCTGTTGGTTATGAACACGTCGAGTAAGAGATAGAACCGTGTGAACATTCACTAATCTTGGAAGAATTCATCTTTTATATAGAATTTTTGTACAAAACAATTAAAAAATGTCAATTAACAACGTTGGTACGTGTTAGTTCAAAATATGTAAGCGGGTGCGAGATGGTTCAAGATTGCTTATTGGGTCGGGTCGGCAAGCCATCTTCGGGTTGGATCCTGCACTAAACAAAGTAATCGGATGACTTCCTACACAAGTAAAGGTAAACTGTTAGCCTTACCATGGGGACGGACTCCACGATTAGATTCCAGCGTGAGAGTAAGAATACAAGTTATCAGTAGTATGTGTGTCTATTGAGAAGGGTGAGGGAATCATACCTTTTGGGTGTGAGGGGACCCTCTTTTATAGGTGACTAATCACATTAAATGCATATTAAGGTATGATTGATTGTTGACTCGCATTAAATGCTGATTGGATGTTGACTAATCACATTAAATGCTGGTTGGATGTTGATTAATCACATTAAATCACATTAAATGCTGATTGGATTTTAGTCACATTAAATGCTGATTGTTTTAGACTAATCATATTAAGTGCAGATTGAATGTTGCCATATCGGGGCCAAGGCCAGGGTCCAAATGTGATTAGTACAGTCCACACCCAGAGGTATGTTGTACGTACTCTACGTCATCAGTACGCTACACGTAATGTAAAGAAGACGGCAAAAAAGGAATTGTTCGCACAAAGGCAAGAATAGTGGTAGATCAAATGGTGTAACCCATGCTTTGAAAATTGTACAAATTAGTCTCTAAAGTCTTTGACGGTATTCAAAAGCATTGATTACAATTTATTTTCGTAACGAAAATCATTGATTGATTGTGATTTACTTTTGTAACGGAAAGCATTGATTGTGATTTAGTTCAGTCAACAAATCAATGTTCATATTAATATTAACATAAAATTAAAAGTCAGTTATAGATTGAGCGAAAGTTGAAAAGGTTGAAAAAATAATTGATGATTTAACGTAATCAAAAGTTCATAATAACAGATAAAAAAAAGTTTATACATAAGCAAAATTTCATATTTTTATCGAAAAACAAAGCTCGTGCATCGCACGGGTATGAACGTAAAATGTAGTTGAAAGAAAACTTAAATAGGCGACATGATTTTGATGTTAAACTTTTAGGTGGGTTTGGAGGAAAAAATTGGGTCAATTAATAAGTGTGTTAATTTAATATAATAGTTTGATTTTTACACAAATACAATTCCGTTTCAAACCCAACCGCCGAAATATAAACTTATACTATGCTTTATATAATTAACAAGAAGATTTTACACAAAAACAAGTCCGGTGCAACGCACGGGCGTATCGAAGTCTCGTGATTTTAGCGGTTACACTCTTTGATAATTATTGAAGGCCGTTACAATGTTAAATTAAATAAATGGGTGGTTATGACTAAATTAAATGGGGTGTTACAAAGTGAGGGGCTGGTGTTGAGCAAGTTAAATATATGAAGGGCCAAAAGTAGAAAGTTGATGGAACCCTAACCTTATAAATAGTCTTGGCATCATCCCAAAAACTCACACAGACATTCAGTTTACGACATACTCCTTAATATCCAAACCACAATGAAGACGGCGCGTGACACGCAACCTCCCTACCAAACCACCGCATCAAAGCTCCGCAAAACACTTCTCCGACGGAAGAAAAACCCTAACTTGTTGACCAAAATCGTTGACCGTGCGTATAAGCTTTTTGGTGTCGTTTTTGGTAACCGGAAGCCGTCAGGTTAATTTCATTATTGATTTTAATTATGTTTATTTATTACATTTTGTTACTCTCTGTTCATTGTTTAGCTAATTGAGTTAACTACTGTACATTTTTGGTTTTTGCCGAGTATATATGGTTTTAGTCCAAAATATAACGGATCTCGTCTATTTTTGGTCCACTTTTGGTCCTTGTCGGGTAGTCCAAAAATGTAGTTAATTTATATTGTTATCTGTGTGGAGCGTATAAGATTCACGTTAATTAGCCACTATGTCGTTTCTTTACTTTAATGTGCATTATGCTCTACATACCCCTTACGACAGCATTTATGTGAACAGAGACTACTCGGGAGGAAGGGCAACACGGTATTTCTGCTGCTACTGGGATATCGGATCTTGAACAAGTGTTGCAACAAAAAACCTTTACTAGGTCTGTCTATCATTTTACTGTATTTCTATGTTATTTCTTTTGCTCTGAGTGGTGACCCGTATCTTTATATCACATGTTTTAGTGCACTCAATTATCAATAACATGCAACTTGTGTGACACAAAACTTGCTTTTGAAACTGCCATTACTGATGTTATATACTGTAACAGGTCCGAAATCGAACGCTTGAAAGCATTTTTGCATTCAAGGTCCAACGAGTCATCTTCTCGAGCAAATCTGTATAGTTCACCATCTTCTAAGGTAGCACTGAGACAAGATTTAGTGCTGCATAATAATGCAACGGGCTTTTTAAAATCACCAAATACATTAATTGCCCCAAAAATTGCAAATGGATTCACAACACCAAGATCTCGAGGCAGACCGGCAATGTACAGCATGGCCCGCACACCATATGCCACATCTCCTTCAACTTTTACCCGAAAGGTTTGCCTGATCTGCCTACCTTTATTCAACATACTGTTGTACTTTTCAATATTACTAAAGTATAATCTGTATACTTTTACATAATTTCAGGGAATCACATCAAGTTATGGCCGTGAGGAAGCTTTGACATCTTCTCGGTCTGCCTTTCAGCATGGAGGGAAAATGGTATTCCTTGGAAATATGCCTTGATTACAAACATTCTTCTATGTTCTTCTTTATAGAGGTGACAAAATTGGCTGGCTGTACGAGTTGGCTAAATGGGTAACGGGTGAAATGGGCTGGGTAAAAAATGGATAAGTTAGAAAGCGGGGTGGACTGGCGGCACATACCCTTTTTATTCTTTCCTGATTTCTATAAATAAAACATGCTGAATATGAGTATTACTTTTTTATTATAGCAACATGCAGCTTTTGTTTTATTTTACTGAAGAGATCTAGGAAGTTTATGCAATTTAACACACTTTTGGTGTTGTCCACCGGCTTGACCTGTATTCTTTTTAGTTAAGTCTTCTAACCCTACCAAGTTGACCTGTATGGATAAAAGATAACCCAGATCAACACATATGCCTCTATTTTTTTCTAACAGTGTTTTCACGCTCTCTGTCAGGCTCTAAAACGTAGAAGTTCTATACTAGACGATGATATTGGATCGGGTGTTCCACTGCGTAGAACTCGACAAAAAGCTAATCTTGCTCTAACACGTAGAAGTTTTGTACGAGACGGTGATATTGGATCGGGTGGTCCACTGCGTAGAACTCGGCAAAAAGCTAATCTCTTAACGCTAAGAGATAAAAGAGAACTCGGATACACGGCACTTCAACAGCCGGACCACGCGAGTCAGAAGCTGCTTCTAATGAACGAGTCTGAACCAAAAATCGTTAAGGGAGCTGAAAAAAAGAGAGACACAAGCATGCATGGTTCGGGATCAGTCTCGGGCTACGCTAATGTTCCTACAAAGTCCACTCAAACAGCCACAAAAATATTGCAGCACCTTGAAGAAGTGGATTTAAAGGAAAAAAGTTCAGGCTCAACTAAATCACCCCCGATACTGACGTTAGATATTGCTCATAGTCGAGAGCTGACCTCCAAAGGCACGGAAAAAGTTGAAGATAATGGACCAACAGCTGAACCTCTTCAGAAGAAGTGCGCATTTCAGATGAGTGTACCCGAGGATGATTCATTTGAGATAGGCACGGAAAAAGTTGAAGATAATGGACCAACAGCTGAACCTCTTCAGAAGAAGTGCGCATTTCAGATGAGTGTACCTGAGGATGATTCATTTGAGATAGACGATGATGATGAGACTCAAGTTTTGGGTGAAAGTTGTAAACAAGAGACAGCTTTGGCGGCTGACATCGTTGCAAATATATTTGGGAAATCCGAGTCCAAGGATGGAAAGGGGAATGATGAGAAGGCTGCAAACATATTTGGAAACTTAGATGCTCCAGCCTCTACTGCTCTTCCAGGTACACCGACAAATGGTATATCCACCACCACCACCCGTACTCTTGCTGCTATCTTCTCTACTTCTACCCCAACACCAGTTATCCCTTCGTCTGTTCCAACTCTAGTTTTCGGTTTCGGTTTTGCTACTTCAACAACACCAACAATTTCAGTGGCGGAAACTGGGAACACCAGTGTTACAAATGACAAGGATTTGAAATCCAACTCACCATTTGCTAGTACACCTTTTTCTACCACCACCACCACCACTGGAAGTGGACTCTTTGGCTCTAGCTCTCTAGCAGTTACTTCAACCACCAAGAATCAGTCATTGGCGTCGTTCTTCAATGTCTCCAATGGATCTCAGGCAAACACACAGGCATCTGTGGCTGTTACACCGTCCGTGCCTTCTCTGTTTGGCTCTGGGACCACTTCCATCCCATCTTCTACCTCTGGGACTTCTCCTTTTTCGTCCTCAGCTTTTACTATCGGCACATCATCCAGTTTCGGTATTAGTTCCATGACTGCATCATCAGAGGGTAAATATGGTAATTCCACTAGTGGACCCGCTACCAGCATATTTGGGTCCACTTGGGACCCGGCAAAGTCTTCCAGATTTTATAATTTCGGGGTATCTGCGACACCTACACCTTCTGGGACCACTTCCATCCCATCTTCTACCTCTGGGACTTCTCATTTTTCGTCCTCAGCTTTTACTATCGGCACATCATCCAGTTTCAGTATTAGTTCCATGACTGCATCATCAGAGGGTAAATATGGTAATTCCACTAGTGGACCCGCTACCAGCATATTTGGGTCTACTTGGGACCCGACAAAGTCTTTCAGATTTGGTACTACATATAATTTCGGGGCATCTGCGACACCTACACCTTCTGCTACTACATCGCCTGTGGTGTTTGGTGCATCTAGTACTCGTGGTTCAACAAAATATTCATTTGGTGCTGGTGCTGGTCCTCCTTCGTCCTTTTCAACCCCAACCCAAAATCAATCTCCATTGACTCCTGTATTTGGTAATTCCACTAGTGGACCGGCTACCAGCATATTTTGGTCCACTTGGGACCCGGAAAAGTCTTCCGGATTTGGTACTAATCACATGAGTATGGACGGTATGGAGGAGGATTCTATGCAAACTCCGACACCTGTATTTGACACCAGTGTGGACAGTATGGTGGCTGAGGATTCTCATGTATTTGGAACTGGTGCTACAACGAATAATTACGATGACATGAGTATGGACGGTATGGTAGAGGATTGTATGCAAACTCCGACACCTGTTCCAGCATTTGGTCAAACCTCTGTGGCTTTACCCCCGTTCACGTTTGATTCAGGCACCCAACCTCCATTTGTACAGCTATGCCCTCATCCAGATTGGTGGCCAGCCAAAACCAATTGGTGACATAACTTTGTAATGTGATGATAATTTCACTAGAGGGTATTTAAAGAAGTAAACTAACAAACTAAATGTATTAGATATCACTTGTACAGAGGGGTTGTTGAGATGGAATGAAATTTAATTTCTTGTATAATTTTTTCGGAATTGTATAGTTGAGAACCCACAATTTCGGAATTGTGTAAGGCTTTAAGCTGTGTTTATTTTTCTTCATTATAATTTTATCAAACTGACCAGCACTCTAATGTATATTACTATATTAGTTTAGGTGTCAGACAACATATGATTGCTTTTGCAGTTGAATTATATTACTATGTTGTTCATTGTTTGGCCTCAGAATGATTATGACATAGATGCACGATGATGCTGGAAGACATCCTATTCTAGAAAGTGTGCACAATGATTTTGTTGTATGTCACACTCCTTTTTCATGAATTGCTTCAGTGCTTTAGAGCTTATCGGTATTAGATATTTTATTATAGACGCGTACTAATGTAATGCATTGTGGTTTCATGCTCTTTTTGCAGCCCAATAATATCTTTCTATCGAAGGCTTCAAACATGTTGATTGCCATGGGGCCTAACATGTAAGAAATTGACTAAGTACATGTATTTATTTATTGGATTGTATGTGTTTCAAGTTGTCATGGTATGGCTTTAAAATCTACTATGGCTTGTAATACTCATGATCATATTATAAACGTTGCCACAAATAAAAATACTACCCTGATGTAGAAGTAGAACAGATGATCAGTGATTTCCTGTGACATGTTAAGCAGCAAGCACAATGCTTGCCAGTTCATATAGAATTTTGGCATTTAATTAGTCTACCAGTTGACTCTACCCAAGTCAAAAGCTTTGATTTGCTACAAAAACTATAGCACACGTCGCTGCATCGGGTCTCCTTTTAGCACTCTTTTTGGCTTAACTCAATGGAGAACAAGGAGAAACTTCTCTTTTGTTTTTATCCTTAAGATGAGGGACACCAGTATCATTAGTATATGTCTTAATGCATGTGTTACCTTAGGAAGCCCGGTTGTTCCATAGCCCCAGAAAATCCATAAGAACTTGATTTTGCAGTTCATGACAAAGATGAAAGAGACGGCTTTTATGTAGCAGAATATCTCTGAAAGGTATACCAATATTTTAAATCGGGACTGGTATCTAATATTAATATAGATTTTTATTTATTTTATTATGAACCTAAAACATCTTTGATTGGCAACAGGAGCCTGGTTGTGATGGATCATGGATGAGCTGGGCAGGGCTACATCTTCCTCGGATGGTTTTGCAATTGCATGGAGTTGCATGCTGTGAAAGACTATTAGCACTTAAAGGGTAAGTGGTGCGATTTATATCACATGCTTGTTGCTAGAGCTATCAAGAAAGTGTTTACAACAAGCAAGGTTTTGGTATTGCTACAAAGATATTTCCTGCAGTACTTTTTTTGGTTCTATCAGCAATCAGCCTTGTACCCTAAACTAGTTGGGGTTGCGTTACAAATGAACCACAAAGTTTTAAAAGATAAATATTTTTTAGATGAATTCCTTTGGGTTCTTTGACATGAAGATGTCCTTCCACTCCCCTATGCTATATCTCCTCACTTCTGCTACCTATGCCCGATACAAGTTTCTTCTTCCAAACCAGTGACTTTAAAAGTCTAAGCTGGAAATGTCCAGCTTTTCTTGATTGTGTTGCCGGTGCAACGGATTCTCCTCAAGCAGTACCAGACCAACCTTCTGTCTCATATCCTATTTCAAATCAAAATCTCCCATTGGCGGCCACACATCTACCTGAATATTCACATTTTTCCTACCCGCCATGCCACACACATGGAAAAACTATCAGAACTAGCCACCATATATCCAAATGTAAAGATTCTTCACTTTGACGTGGAAGTAAAAAACAACCGGTTGGATTTTAAGGTACCCGCTGTTTTAAATTTCATATGTGCTCATTTCCAGAGTAACAGCTACATATAATCTGTAATTTCCTGGTTCACATACACAGTTTGCGCTGAAAGATGGATTGCGACATGTACCACATTATGGACTTGTATTAGCAGGAGTAGCTGGGTTACCAAGTTCAGTTATAGGGATCGACTGCCCGAAATATCACCTCAAGGATTACAGAAAAGGTTAACATGCCACATGTATATAAGATCTCGTGCACTAGGATGTCTAATGTATTACTACTTATTATATTTGGTTATATAAGTGGTCTTGGAGCTGAGAAATTTAGTTTTGTTTAAAAATAGGAAATGAAGAGGAAGGAAGTGAAGTATGAGCAATATGAAAGAATACAGATGACATATGGAGCGGCTCAGCGTCTGATATGCTTGAAATATTCGAGCCAAGATGATGATTCAAGCTCTTCAAAATCTTAAAGAGTGCTATGCCATTTAGATTTTTAGCCTTATCTTACAGTGTTGTAGAATTCCGTTTACATTGTGTCACTTGGCTACCTAGCTAGAGCATACATATATTCTCACTTAAATAGCCAAACATACTATACATCCTTTTGTTTTAAATATATAACTTGTAAAGGATATCTCTAAGTAACCCATTCGATTTTCGTTCATTTATCATTTGTGGGCTTCACCTTATTTGTATAAACCCACTTAATAACTCATTTAGGCCCATTTATTATGTAGGACTTAGCCCATCATTAGCCTATGCTCTATGTGTTTGGTTACATTTATATACGGAGAATATTAAATATTCTTACTAGGGTGTTCACGAGGTGGTTTGGTTGGAGATTTTAAAAAAATCTATGACGGGTCGGGTAGCTCATTTTACAATCTGAAGTCGATCGTACTAGACGGATAAACGGGCATGCGGGTACCCGAAATGAGCGGTTACCCACGGTTCGAGTCACGGTTAACCATTCTAAAAAATTAGTAGAATTGAATCGGACGAATAATAACTTAAATTATAACGTAACATGACTTTGTAGTAAAATTAAATAACATTATTAAAGAGATTAGAGTCATAGTAAAATTATTTCTTCGTAATAAAAACATTCAAATTATAATATGTAACAAAATAACTAATACTATTTACTTGACGTTTATAAGTTAAGATCATTTTAATCATATGTATCCATGAACGTTGGTAAATGATCACATTAGGCAACTAAATATTCGATATACGATAAAAGTAGTGCACTAATATAGTTAATAGTTGTATATTTTTATCAATGGTTTGTCGAAACCTACATGGATATTATACACGGTTCAGTTCGGATAATTGCGGATAACTAAAAGTAAAAAATTGAAACCGGACAGTGATAAGCGGGTTTTTCCGGTTTTGAGTTTTTTCGGTTTCAGTTATCGTTTTTTTTGGGTTTTGGATTGAGCGAATCGGCTCGATTCACCGATTTCTCGGATTTTATGTGGAGAATAGCAATAGTCTTTATATATAAAGGTAAGTGTAAGATGAATAACCAAATTTGGTAAATTAAATCATACAATTACTTTTTTTTCCAATTTCTACACGTTGGTATGTGGTATTCCATGCACGTGACGGTCGGTTAGGATAAGTTTTATTTTAGGGCCCATTTGGTTAAAGATGGGTTTAACTTTAACTTTATGATTTGGATTAGGATTAAGAGAGAGAAAATATAATATAAAATGAATAATATATTATTATTATATTAAAATATATAAACAAAAGGAAGAACTCACGCATTACGATAGAAAATGAATTTGAAAAAATAATATAAAAAGTAGATAGTGGCTGTCAAACTAAAATCCCGGCTCTTGTGTGTGGATTTGATTATCCCAAAAAATATGGACCGAGTCCAAATATTGACCATACAAATTTCAACCAAACATTAAATATCACTCCAAATCTTAAATCCACGAATAAATCCCTTAAAGCAAACGGCCCCTTATTTATGCATCTTCGGGTTAGAGTTGCTCCTTTCGTCTCATGATTATTTGTCTATAACAAAAAACGCAAAAAAACGTAATGATTATAGTTTTTATTTTTATTTTTTATTTTTTTTGCATAATGATAATTTTATCTTTAACCAATTAATTGATAAATTCTTTAATGTTTATAACTTCAAGTGATATGATAAACTTAATCTAAATTATCTATCTATTTTTATAAGTGATAATTAATGTGGGAGAAAAAAAACACGGACAACAATCATGGAAAGGGAGTATTATTCAGTTTGAAGCATAAAATGAATTAATAATATCATATTTACATGTTACTTGATGTCAATATTATTCTAAATTTGTACTCCAGTATTTAACAAGTTTATCAATGTTTTACATAAAAATAAATATATTTGTTTAATGTTTCAAAACTTGTGTCTTTTAGACAATGAAAACCCCGTACGTATAATGTATTATTCAACCACAATATATAGAGATACCATGAGACATAAATGAAACCCTAACGGACCCTAAGTCCACAAACGGGCTTGGGCCTACTAACCTATCCTCTAATGCTCCTTCGCAGTCCGAGCGGCGAAATCACGAAAGCTCGGACAAGAGTAGAAAACAAAATAAAACATTATAGCAATAACTAGTTATTTGATGAAGACATTCAACATCAAGCAGAGACGGATCTTCAAAACAGAATGTCACGAACCGATAGCCCAATGTATCATACGGGATAAACACACAAATCCCGAACCATGATAAACCAAAGTATCATCTTTTTTCATACCGAGGATAAAACCAAAGTATCCTCTTTTTACAACAATACATCCTCGTGAGAGACTTAAAGGCACTCTCCGCCACTGCGGAATCGTTCTGTCTCAGGGGATGAATAGATGGCAACACAGCGCAGAGATATAGAGAAGATGAGAGTCGGCCAACCGCTCACTCCGAAACCAATAGCTTCGCTACTAGAGACTCGTACCTCTCTTCTCGCGGCGAACTCGCTGCAAACCTCATGTGATGTATTTTGCATTTTACTTTTTTTTTTGGTTATGAGTGTTTAGGTTTTTAGTCTATGAGAGAATTGATAAATACGTTAGTTATCGGGATTAGGGGTGCAAAAAAATCGGTTAAAACCGGTTTTTGGTTATTAGAAAACCGGTTTTTCTAATAACCGGTTTCGGTTTTTTTGGTTTTTCCGAAATCGGTTTTTTTCGGTTATAAATGTTCGGAATCGGTTTTTTTCGGTTATAAATTTTCGGAATCGGTTTTTTACCGGTTCGGTTTTTTTCGGTTATAAATGTTCGGAATCGGTCTTTATACCGGTTCGGTTTTTTTCAGAATTTAAAACTTCGAACATTTATTTAATAAACCTGTTAATTAATCAAACATTTAATTAACAATACACGGAAACATCTAAACAAAATACAATATAACTTTTTATTTGCACCGGAAACATACTAAAAAAAATACAAACATAAACTTTTATTTAAACATAAAATTATACAACTATAAATATTAACATACTACTTCATTTCGAGCCTTCGTCGATGGACATCACCGAAAACATATTAGTGTTACTCAAGTAGTCTAAAAAAGTTTTTTTTTTTTTAAACGATTAGTGTTCGGTTTATATTAGTGGTACTCAAGGGCGTGCTTTTTTTAAAACTTTTTTTTAAAAACTATTAGTGTTTTTTTAAAAACATATTAGTGTACTCAAGTAGTTAAAACCGGGTTTTTTTTTTAAAACTATTAACGGTTATAAAAAAAAAATAAGAAAAAAAAAAAACCGGTTTTAACCGGTTTTTTTTTAAAACCGGTATGATTAAAAACCCGAAAACCGGTCTAACCGGTTCGGTTATATTTAACCGAACCGGTAAAAAAAACCCGGTTTTTTTAAAAACCGGTTTCGGTTTTTTCGACCGGTTTTTTAAAAAATCGGTTTGGATTTACATGTCTAATCGGGATAAGCTCATCTAAATGGGCTTGGCCCTGTTCTCTGAGTCAAGGGTTGAACCCGCTAAATGGGCTTAACACTATTTCTATTATCTGAGGAGTTGAGTGACTTAATAATGGGTGTATCATTAACTAAAACAAGAATACTAGTTTCCTGCTTCCGACTCAACTAATATAATTAGTCCCAAATTAATAGTCTAATTTTGATTGAAATTATAATTAGAATATATTAATTAATTATTTAAGGATAAAACTAAAAAGTAAGAAAAACCCGACCTTGACTTTTAGTTTTTTCATTACTTAAATCTACTCAACCCGTAAACATCCTTCATCATAATGATTAAAATAAAAGGTCGTTATTCGACCAGTAATCAATATTGATTTTCCTCGTACGATTAGTGAGCTGAAAAAAAATGAATTGGAAGGTGATATTTCGTACCAAGAGATTAAGCGGGCGGTGTGGGATTGTGGGATTGATAAATCTCCGGGACCGGATGGAGTTACTTTTGGTTTCATTAGAAGATATTGGTCTTTAATTGAAAAGGATGTAGTGGCGGCGGTTCAACATTTTTTTACTTCCGGTAATTTTCCTAAAGGTTGTAATGCGTCGTTTATTGCTTTGATCCCTAAGATTCCGGATGCTAAATTGGTTAAGGACTTTCGTCCAATTAGTCTTATAGGGAGCTTATATAAAATTATTGCGAAAATTTTGGCTAATCGGCTTGTTGGTGTGTTGGGTGACTTAGTTAGTGAGGTTCAATCGGCTTTTGTGGCGGATAGACAAATTCTAGACGGTCCGCTCATTCTCAACGAGGTTCTTCAATGGTGTAAAGCGAAAAAAAACAAACGTTTATTTTCAAGATTGATTTTGAAAAGGCTTATGATTCCGTCCGTTGGGATTTTTTAGGAGACGTTTTAAATCGTTTTGGCTTTGGTGCTAAATGGTGTGGTTGGATACAAGAATGCCTTCGATCTTCTCGTGGTTCGGTTTTAGTAAATGGAAGTACGACGGAGGAATTTCAATTTTATAAAGGCTTAAAACAAGGTGATCCGTTATCTCCTTTCTTATTTATATTGGTTATGGAGAGTCTTCATTTGTCCTTTAAAAGAGTGGAGGATGCGGGTATGTTTAATGGTATCAAGATTAACTCTTCTATGACTTTATCTCATATGTTTTATGCGGACGATGCTATATTCATGGGTCAATGGAGTAAGCGGAATGTTGATACTTTAATGTATATGTTAAAGTGTTTTGAACGGGCTTTGGGTCTAAGTATTAATCTTAGTAAAAGTAAACTCATGGGGTTAGCGGTTTCGATAGAGAAGGTCGAAGAAGTTACGAGACATATTGGTTGTGGCATTCTTAATACTCCGTTTTCTTTTCTTGGCTCGAAAGTAGGGGGATGTATGTCTCGGATTAAATCATGGGATGAGGTTATCGACAAAATGGTGAATCGACTTTCTAAATGGAAGATGAAAACTTTGTCTATTGGAGGTAGGCTCACTCTTCTTAAAGCGGTTTTTGGTTCTATGCCTATTTATCATATGTCTATTTTTAAGGTTCCTATGTTGGTTCTACAACGTATGGAATCAATCCGGTGTCACTTTTTTAATGGCAATGATCTTGATAGTAAAAGGTCAATTTGGGTTAGTTGGAATAAAGTCTTGACGTCAAAGGAGAAAGGAGGTCTTGGTGTATCTAGTTTATTCGCGCTTAATAGAGCGTTAATGTTTAAATGGGTTTGGCGATTTTTTAATCAAAGTGACTCGTTATGGGTTAGGGTCATTCATGCTATACATGGAGTTGATGGTAGGATTGGTAGAGCTGGGAATGTCGGACATACGTCGATTTGGTGCGATATTATTAAAGAAATGGATAGGTTAGCTTCTCATGGAATTGATCTTATAAGTATGATGCATAAGAAGATAGGGAATGGGTCGAATACTTCTTTTTGGAAGGATCGGTGGAGGGGGGAGCAGCGATTGAAAGAGGTTTTTCCACGCATTTATGCGCTTGAGGTAAACAAACACATTTCGGTAGCTTTCAAATTTGAGCAGACTTCTTTATCTTCCTCTTTGCGTAGGATGCCGCGTAGTGGCATTGAATCCGAACAGTGGGATCATCTTTTGGACAGTTTGGAGGGAGTGATGTTAAGTCCATCGGAGGATAGGTGGTCGTGGGATTTAAATGGGTCGGGGGAATTTTCAGTTGCTTCGGCGCGAAGGTATATTGACAACAATAGATTACCAGATATTTCTTCCAAAACAAGATGGATTAAAGAAGTGCCTATTAAAGTCAATGTTCACGCTTGGAAGGTGCGTATAAATGGTTTACCGACTCGGTGGAACATTTCACGTAGAGGTATAGATATCCCTTCTATTCTATGTCCTCTATGCGAGACGGGTGTTGAATCTTCGAAACATTTGTTCTTTAATTGTAGTGTTGTTAGAGCTATTTTTCGGAGGGTTTGTATTTGGTGGGATGTGAGTTACATGGAGCTTGATTCTTTTGATGAGTGGATTTCTTGGATAACTAATTTACGGCTGCCTTCTAAGCATAAAAGATTATTAGAAGGGGTGTGTTATGGTCTATGGTGGTTCATTTGGGCTTTTCGGAATAAGAAGATTTTTGGCGTTGTTCCTTCTTCCAAGGCGAATATTTTTGATGATCTAGTGCTCTCGTCTTTCTTTTGGTGTCGTTATAGATGTAAAGCTACGTTTAGTTGGGTGGATTGGTTAAAAAATCCTCACCTTGTGTCCTTGTAATGTTCTAGCTTCTTGCTAGTGTTTTCTTTTAATAAAATTCGCCGTTCAAAAAAAAAAAAAAAAAAGTGTAGTTATTAAAAAATATCAAAGTGTGCCCCTCGAGCCAAACTTTCTGGCTCCGCCCCTGGGTGTATCATTAACTAAAACAAGAATACTATATTCCTGCTTCCGACTCAACTAATATAATTAGTCCTAAATTAATAGTCTACTTTTGATTGAAATTATAATTAGAATATATTAATTAATTATTTAAGGATAAAACTGTAATCCTGCTAAAAAGTAAGAAAAACCTGACATTGAATTTTAGTTTTTTCATTACTTAAATCTACCCAACCCGTAAACATCCTTCATCATAATGATTAAAATAAAAGGTCGTTATTAAGTTAGACATGAAAAGTTGGCCAAATTAGTTAAGTAATTTAATTAAATAGTTAGTCTACTTGAGAGATTTAATTAAATGATAAAATAAAGTTAAGTGGTTTAAAAAGAGAAAATGATAAAAATACTAATTTTATAAACATACTTCAAAGAATACCCATTTGTTTTTCAAAAATTTCGAAATACTCATGAAATCTTCAAAGTTCGGAAATTTTCAATATAACCGCAAAGTTTGACTTTGCGAGGTCAAACCTTGCGAGTTTTGAAATTTGTTCCATGTTCCTTCGGTTTTCACGCTTAGCTCAAAATATGAAGGTTATATTCTCTTTTTCCCATTTAGTGACTATTTGAATCGGGCGAAAAAGAAATTTGTATGATGAAGTTATGACTAAAATGCCACAACAGCTAAACGAGAAAAAGTTGTTGTGGTATTTTGGTCATAACTTCTCATGCGAACTTATTTTTTGGTGATTTAAAAAGCATCTAAACGAGAAAATAGATATCTACAAATTTTATGTTTTGAGCTAAGCCTAAAAAAAAACTTTTTTCAAAATTCACAGGGCTTGACTTTGCAAGGTCAAACTTTGTAATTTTTAAAAAATTCACAAGGTTTGACCTTGCAAAGTCAAACCTTGCGTTTTTTCATAATATTTAAAAGCTTTGTGAATTTTGTGAGTATTTTGAATTGTTTTTTATAAAAACTAGATATTTATTATTTAATGAAGTATTTGTCATTTTCTCTTTAAACAAATAATTAAATAAACTTAATGATAAATGCATTGCCAAAAATAGTTAAGTGATTGAACTACAAATGAGCTAAAAATTAAAGGATTAAACTATTAATTACCTTAAAAAAATATGTATTTGATGCAATTTAGTTAAAGGCATTTTCACCTCTTCTTTGAAAAAGTCAGGTTTTCGGTTGAGGAATTTGCATTATATCCCAATGGTCTCGGCATGCAGCTTGAAATATTATTATGGGAGTAATAGTATTGTAGGAAGGCCAAACATAAAAATACAAAAAATTATACTAAATGACAAAAATATAAGAGACTCACAACCTTTTTTTCACTATTATTTTTTCAATGTCCTAGTGATTTTTCACTATTATTTTTTTAAATAACTTGCCTCCTTTACCATTTTTTTTAATAAAAGTGCAAAATATATTTATGTCGTTTGTCAAAAGTCCGTCTTACAACCCTGGCTAAAACATTGACCGAATATCAACCATCCGTTAGTAAAAGTGAGTCACCATACATCCTGAGGAGGAACACGAAAGGATGTGAGACACACTTTGGGCAAACCACATGGATGTATTTTGGCCTCACTTGTTTCCCTTAACTAACTAAATCTTTGCACCGTTTATCTTCAGGGATATACGAGTGATGAATTTGAGCAAGAGATATGAGACCAACTTTTGACAAATCGTATTTTGCACTCTACTCTTTTAATAACTTATATAAGTTGCTTTGTAGTTAAGAATCCTATCATATTTTATCCCCAAACTTCTTTTTAAAGTTCGAAAAACTTGTGTTAATTTACTCATGAAGCTCAATATTATCAGTGGCAATATGCATGCTTGTAAACGTGACAATTACTCAACATTAATTGTTACAAATATCTCAAATTAACTTTACACAAACCATTTCCTAAGTTGCGACGTCAATGTGATAAAATAAATTATATAAAATTGGGCCAGATTTCAGGCTAATTTTGGGCTAGTTTTTTTTTTTTACTTCTGGGCCAGATCTTGTTGCCAACTTTTTTGCCTCTACATTTTTGGCTAGTTTGTTCGACAATATGGTATTATTAGTATCAATTTTTTTATTATGGCTTGTGTTGGGCCTCATGTTTAAAGTGTTGTTTTTTTTTTGCTATACGGGTTTTTTTTAATATAATGGGTTTTACGTTTGTGACCATATCGATTATTTTAAAATTATTAGGTATCGAAGATGTTTCCGCGGGTATTTTTTTTATCTGAATAAATCGGAACTTTTGTAATATTTTTTTCCTCCTACATTTTGCATACAATTTTTTTTTTTTAAAAAAAAAACCAAAATCGGGCTGGCCCAAAATGGGAGTCCGATACTGTAACACCGTGGCCCACTGTCAAAACGACAGTGGATTAGTCGACGAATGTGTATATTTATAATGTCCTAGTGATTTTTCACTATTATTTTTTTAAATAACTTGCCTCCTTTACCATTTGTTTAAATAAAAGTGCAAGATATATTTACGTCGTTTGTCAAAAGTCCGTCTTACAACCCTGGCTAAAACATTGACCGAATATCAACCATCCGTTAGTAAAAGTGAGCCACCATACATCTTGAGGACGAATAGAGAAAAAAGTGTTGTCACGAAAGGATGTGAGACACACTTTGGGCAAACCACATGATGTATTTTGGCCTCACTTGTTTTCATGGGCGGAGACAGGGGGGCAAGGGGCAAGTGCCCCCCTAGCGAAAAAAATTGTAGTGTAAATTTTCGAAAATATCCGATTTTTTTCGTAATTTGCCCCTCCTAAGAATCATTTTGTAGTGTAGTTATTAAAAAATATCAAAGTGTGCCCCTTCGAGCCAAACTTTATGGCTCCACCCCTGCTTGTTTCCCTTAACTGACTAAATCTTTGCACCGTTTATCCTCATGGATATACAAGTGATGAATTTGAGCAAGAGATACGAGACCAACTTTTGACAAATCGTATTTTGCACTCTACTCTTTTAAAAACTTATATAACTTGCTTTGTAGTTAAGAATCCTATCATATTTTATCCCCAAACTTCTTTTTAAAGTTCGCACTATCTATCTATCTATAATACTAAAAGATTCAGCCTCTAAATTTATTGGGGCTGTATCTTTAAATGATTCCCACTCATATGCGACTTTCATTATGCAGTATGTCCAGGTTTACAACTTCCTCAAAGAATACAAAGCAACCCTCAATCATTATTACAAATGCAAATGGCTTATATGCAATGTTAGCCACAAGGTTTCTTGCTATTAGATAATACATAAAGGTTTTAATGATTACTTTCTCACAGATCACTTCCCACGTCACCACAAAATTGATCATATCACGAGTAAAGTAGCTTTAAGTTTGGCAAGAAGAATTTGGTGTTCTTCACTATGTGAAAGATGTAAGAATATCATATTTACCTTATTCATTGAAGTGGACTTCAAGTTTGGTGAAAGTTATCTTATGATCCTGCTTCTATGTGATATAAAAAGGTCTACTTTTGACTATGATAATGGTCTTTTTCATGACATTAGGATGTTGCCTAATTAGTAACCTGGACAATCATAAACATCAAAACTATTGTCACCAATCCTTCTAAGTATAAACAAACATAAAATTGCTTTATATAACAAGATAAACTGACATTTTATATATTTTAAACATATAAAAAAAATTAATATCTACAAGTATATAAAAATTAGCAGTAATTTATGTCTATTATGTCATGAAAATGCTAACATGTGTAACTTACGTTGATGGAGTTTAAAGCAGGTACTAAGTGAGGAAGACTGCAATCATTTCCCATATGCCCCTTCAATGTGTAATAAGGATTTGAATATTAGTTAGTTCGAAGATATTAATCATGAAAAAAAAATGTCATGTCAAACAAGCATTCACCTTTTAACAAATGTAACAATATCAGCCGATGAATTGCATTCATGATCAAGAGCTGCACTTGCCCAGCTGAGAAGCAGATCCAGTAACGAATTAAAAAAATTTACAGATGAGTTCACTCAAAATTCCTGTGAATCACGTTCCTCCACATGTAAATGCACTCATCAATCATATGATATGTTGTTCGTTATTAAACCTGACAAAAGTATCTGTTACTTAATGACGTATATAGATTTATGAAAAAGTTACAAATACAGAATATAATTTTTAGAGAGTATAATAAGGATATGTTGTATATACATGTATCCGGTATCCAAAACATTAATGCCACAAAAAACATATTTTACCGAGGTACTCAAAATTCACTTTATCAAGTTTCTTATTTCGCTCACTTGAATATGAACCAAGGCAAATGAAAAAAAACAGAAAATTGCATTGATTGCTTTAATTTGTAACTCTTTGCTCCTAAACGTTTTCTTATATCATATCACATTTACTTATTTATCATATCATAGCTAGAACACCTATTAATGGATATCACATGCACATGTTACATATAACTAATCCAAAATACGTAAGAGATATCTCATTTTACTAATAGTTATGGCGTCTGGACTATCTCATCTTATTTTGTGATAAATCATTATGATTGAAAGTGGGTAACATTGTTAAGGCTAAGTTATGATTATGACACAACACTCTTAGAGGTGTGTACTAAAGGAAACATATCTTCTACGAGAACATGCATCACTTTCAAACAATTCCCACATATGTACTTTAGTATGTAGGGGAGTAGACAAGTTGAACTAATAGACTATGAGATACTCCAAAGGACCTATAATTACTTAAACTGTATCAAAAATAAACAGGGCAGAGGATATTTTTTTAGCATCCATGTTTTATCACCTCCATAATATAGAAGAATCTTCATCATTTTCATTTAAAGAATACAAGTTACACTAACCAATTGTATCAATCAAGATCCCAAATTCATGTGCAGACTACAATAGAAACATGGCCCAACATATGCTATAGGAGTTTCTGATAAATAAAATACCACAACCATTTAACTTCAGCTTAATATACAAACTTTTCAACTGATCACCAAAAAAATTAAAAGTTTAAACCAAACACTATATTTGGACCAGAAATGTTTGTTATAAAGTACTTATATTTGCTAGACTGATTATTTTTTCATCAGCAAAGTCATCCTAAAAAACTACTGTAAATGGATTCAATCAAAAGTAGCCACCAAATTTTTATCTTTTCCAATTATTATTGAACTTTTCCATGAAATAAGCTTATTGTTGTTTGAGATCTACAAATTATATATCCACATTCACTCCCACCATACAAACTTTGTTATTAATTTTGTAAAAAATTTCTCAAACGGGTAGTATTCTTCTTTTGAGGTGAAGAAGCAAAAAGCAAAAAATGAAATGCCATTGAATCAGAAAAAGAGAAGTGGGTGTTTGTTTTGACAAAGTAATAAGCGGGTGTTTGTTTTGACATATGATTTTCTTATTTACTACTAAACTTATTTGGGAAAATTACCGCAGAGGACCATTTGTAATGGGTTTCTCTTGCAGAGGACCCAAAAATCCCACTTTTCCATTTTGACCAAAGATTTCGCTCCATAGGTGGAGCGAAATATGGTTTTTGGAGCGAAATACACGTGTCACCGTCTCAACATGCCTCGATTAAATTTAAAAAAAAAAAATTGAAAACTCGGATTTCGCTCCATGCATGGAGCTAATTGCATAATTTAAAAAAAATAAAAGTCGGATGGATTCTTTGTACGGAAAAATAAAAGTAAACGGGCCCATAGCAATAATTGATTTCGCTCCATACTTGGAGCGAAATTAATTTTTAATAAAATAGTTTTCTAGTGGATCGATACTCGTGCTATATTTTATTTTGAGGCGAAATAATGCTCTCTTAGGTGAGCGAAATCCCCTATTTAGAGAAATTAGGGTGTAATGTTTTTTTAGGGTTAGGGTTTGGTTTGACACTTTAGGAATTTAGGTTTATTTAGAAAATTGAAAAAATGATTACGTGCATGTTCATCATGTTTTAGTACTGTATTTGTTTTTTATACATTTAATTTTTAAATGTGAGTAATGTTCTTTTTTGTAGCTTACGTAATGAACATAAATTTTGTTGGTAATGTAGTTAAGATGAATAAGATATTATGTATCAAAGTGTGTCACTTGTTCGTATTTTTAAGTTTTGATATTTTAGAGTTTTTGTTCTGTAAATGTATATAATTTATGAATTTGTATTGAAAACATAAAGATGAATAAATTGTTGGTAATGTAGTTAAGATGACTTGTTCGTATTTTTAAGTTTTGATATTTTAGAGTTTTTATTCTGTAAATGTATATAATTTATGAATTTGTATTGAAAGATGAATAAACAACACTGTCGTTGAGTAGTGTTTTCTGCTACAGTAAAAAGTAAATGAATTATCAAATCATGTCATAAATCGCGTTAAATTTTAAGCGATAAACAAAACTGGCGGTATGGGCTCAAACAATATTTGCTTGGACGAGTATCTCTCTTTGCACGCTGCATTGCATCCTAAATATTTTTTAATCATTTTTTATTGTATCAGATTAGTAGAATACAACCAAAATGACAAAAGAATACTTATTGATTAGTAGAATACAGCCAAAATGGACAAATATACTTATTGATTAGTAGAATACCACTCCAAAAACATCACGACTGTGTGATGGACCAGCCTGATAGTTAGATGAAAACGGGGCAAATCCTTATAGTGCCAAAGGGGTCCCAACATACGGAGTACCGGGATGTGAGGGAAGATACCGAGAGGAACACGATTTCAAATCCAAGTTGTGAACATAGGGCGTCCCCATAAGTGGGGGTGCGCTGATAAGTCGGGTCGTATGGGTCCCTATCTAATGAAGGAACCGCTCGCCTGTGTCGTGAACATTGAGGACCACACTTTTTTGGAAGATAAAAAAAAACTATTTAATACTTTTTTTAAACTACAATACATACAAATAAATTACCAACAAAAAAAAAAATACCTCCGTGATCTGAAATCCATCAAATCCTTAACCAAAAGTTCACGAACCTCGAACAATAGGACCACAAAGTTTCACATACACAATTTTTTTTTTTACCCACCAAACATATACAAAAAACTTCTTGCTGGATCCATTTCAAAGTAGAATCGATACAGTGCATTGCGCTCCAAGTGATGTCAAGTCGAACAGTGCAATTCGCATCCAAGTATGAGCGAAAATCCGTACAAAGATTCCCCATCCCAATTTTATTTTTTTTTAAATTATGCAATTCGCTCCATCATGGAGCAAATCCGTTAGCTTTCTCATTTTTTTTAAATGTAATTGAAGGGCATGCTGAGACGGTGACACGTGTTATTTCGCTCCAAAAACCCATAATTCGCTCCACCTACTGGAGCAAATCTTTGGTCAAAAAGGAAAAGTTGGGATTTTTGGGTCCTCAAACCCATTACCAAATGGTCTTCGGTTGCGGTAAATTTTCCCAACTTATTTTCCTACAATGGCTAATAGATTTATAAATTTTTACAATAATAAAAAACAAATTTTAAGATTTACACAATCAAAAACTGTGTTATTACATCATGAGTAAATTGAATTTTTGGTCCCCGTGATTTTGGCCAAATTACAGTTTTTGGACCCTACTTTGTGAAATTGCAATTGAAGGTCCTTTGTTTTGAAGTTTTTGGTTGCATGTTTGTTCCCCTGACCCCAGGTAAATGATGGAAAGCGTGAGGGCGCATGGTGTAAGCAGGGATAATAAAGGAATAACCTAACACAAGTATAAATACAAATATGTCATTGTAACAAAAGAAATTAGTGTCGCTTAAAATAATTTGTTACTTGCATGGTTTAGATGTTGTGTTTCCTCCATGTATGGTTTTGATATTGCAAGAAAATGGGAAAAAGATACTAAAAGGAGTAAACTTGTTTCAAGATATAACTAAAAAAAATCATTTGTCTAGTACAAAAGTTACATTAATCTAAATCGAGTTAGGTGATCTGTGTTGGACCATAATGTTATAGAAGCAAAGATTAGGGATGCAATAGTGTTTAAATATATGTATTTATGGAAAAGCCTGTAAACTTATAATTATGGCTGGTGTGGTCCGATATGGTCCAATATGGTTAATAGTTTAGTTAGGATATGATAGTTTGTGTCGTTAGGGTTACAACTGTTATGAATCGGTATGTATCTTCTAACTTTTTTGTTCATACCGTTTCATCTGAATATATAGGATGTGCAAGTTCTGTAACATACATTAACCCAATTCAGTCTAATATATAAAATCAGTTTTTTTATAAAAAAAAAAATGGTTTCAAAACTCATCTCTTGTTTCCTATCATGTTATATGTGAAATGAATGTCTACAGATGCTGTGTTTGATTAAAATACGATCCTAAGAAATCAGACCTTGCAACGATTCTCAACAGTGTCAACAGAGCCTAAGTTAGATTGAAAGAGAAAGAAAGAAAAAGTTCGTTGCGGTGAAGACAAACAAAGAAAGGACGCGGTAAGAGAAGGCTATTGAGTCCATAATCGTTATTGTGACTCTCTGTAAATTTTAAAGAGGAACAAAATTGAAAAAAAAAGTTTGAATGGTATACAAGGACCGATGGTGCCGTCAAATATGAATTTGAAAGTTTGATTGGGTTCATGAAATGGTTAGATGAGACGGGAAATAATTGACGAATAGAAGGAATTGGTCAAGAACCATTTTGGAAAGAATGGTGCAAAGGTTGCGCATAAAAGATTACTTGAAGGCGAAAAACAACCAATACCCGCAAGATAAATGGGGTAAAATGAGCCGATTTAGACCTTTAACCCTCACAGTCAAGAGGTTTGGGTGACATACCCAAGTTATTATGAAGAAACTGATAGAGGTAGCCTATGCGATGGGGGTCCCAATGGAATATTAGTGAGTTAGAAGGATCTATGGGACACTTAAGGTCTCTTAGGAGCCCTATAGGGGGCAAGAAATTCATTACCAGGCGGGTATGGATGTACCAAAGCGAGGGAACCGCGAGGCCAAGTGAATAATGGCAATGTAATTGCCAAGTGAAGAGACAAAACAAGGCATATTGGAACCAATGCAAGGCAGGGTTGATGATGAGAAGGGATTGATAGGAAAAAGTTGAGAACTCGATATTGATAAAATGCAACCAACAAGAAAATCAAGAAAGAAGATACATGAAGACTTTGCCGTCTATAACATTAGGGGTGAATGATGGACCAAAATGTATATAGAAGCAAGATGAGGGTGTGATATGTTTATTATATTATTTATTATATGTGTAAAGCCTGTAAACTTAATTAATTATGGGGCTGGGTCTTGATAGGGCCAATATGGGTCAATAGTTAGTTAGGATATACAATTGTGTCGTTGGGTTTCACGTTTAATGAATCGTTTATTTAAGCTAACTGTTTTGTTCATACCATTTCATCTTGTATATATAGAAGTCAAGTTCTATAACATACAGTTAACCCAATTCAGTTATATATATATCAGTTATAAAGGGTTCAAACTCATCTTCTTTGTTTCCTTTATGTTGATTTGTTGAATGATGTCTACATGATGCTTGTTTGATTAAGAGATCGATCCCTAGAAATCTAGACCTGTGCAACGATTCTACAACTCAGACGAGATTTCAAACAAGTCTTTCTTCTTGGAAATTCATACAAATCTGGATCCGAAATTGAAAAATATGCTCTATAAAGTAAAATTATCCTTATAAAAAAAAAGTAGACCTTCAAGTCTACTTTGTTTTAAAAAAAAATAAGATCGAGTAATAGGAGAATGTGAAGGAGCGAGATTGGTGCAGTTATTCTGCTGTGGTGGGGGGAGTGCATGGCGTGTGGGACGTGTCACTATATTTGTACTTATACTGCGACGCTCCTATAGAGTTTTAAGAACCTAAAAATCTTCGTGTTAGAGCAGTGCGTATTTATCTCAGCAAGTCATTGCCGAATCGGATCTTCAGCATTGCTGGAACTACTAGCTGGATATTGCACGAAATCTTCAGTAACTCTAACTCATCTAATTACAGCAATACATAACCTTGCCAAATATTATCGCAAAGAATTAAGCTTCCAAATTTGAAAATTCCTTTACAATAGGCATGGGTTCATACTTTAAATTCCTCAACAATTCATTCAGGTATCCAAAGGAGATCGTATCGTTCCTCAGTGATTTTTCTGATTAAAAGTTGTGCTATTGGGACATAAATAGGTTATGACGCATGGGAACAGTATACAACTCTGGATCTTGCTTGAGTGAGTATTATCTTCGTTACTACCATCATCGTTTAATGATTTTGATATTGGTTTGTGTACTTTTTTCATTATTAATGATTTTGATATAGGTTTGTATACTTTTTTCATTATTTGGAAGGTACTGTAAATCCTTGCTGAACCATCCTTTCATTCCTACACGGTATACATGCTTGTCAACACAACCGTCAATCGTGCACAAGATTCATCATCACTGTCGCGCTTTACCCTATGCTAATAAACTATCAATAATTTGATTCAATGTGTATCATGCTGGCATGGTCGTGAGAATCTGTATTGTGCCTACCATGTCTTCATAATGATGTATGCCACAGCCTTAATAAGTGCACTTCTCGTTGTTGCAGTAGCTTGTATTCTTCCTGATTCCAAAAGGCTTTAAGCTGTGTTCATTTTTCTTCATTATAATTTTATCAATCCGACCAGTACTATATTAACAATGCATATTACTATATTAGTTTATGTCAGACAATATATGAATGCTTTTGCAGTTGAACTATATTGTTGTACACACTGTACTATGTGTTTATTGTTGCAAACACTATCCAGAATAAAAATTGTTTTCCTTCATGTTGCCCACTGCTTTTAACTTTCAATCGATGGAAAAACGGTCAAAAGATCGATCAACTCAATTTGGACCTCCACAGGAACCATTGAAGTCGGTAGTTAAATGCGTTTTAGGGCCAAAGATGCAATTTTTGTTTCAAACCACAAAGACCAAACATGTAATTAACTCCAAATTTACTATATATAACAATTTTAATAAATAACGTAAACGACAGTGGGCCGGGCTTAGCACGGCCTAAAACCATTACTAGTTGGTCAACAAAATCATTCTTTAATTTACACTGTGTTCTCGAGTTCTACTTAAGAAATAAAATGAAAGAAAGTGAAAATAAACGGCCCATGTTGTGTTCTCGAGTATTACTTAAGAAAGGACATGTAGTGTTATTTTGATGATTATGGAAGCAAAGTGTTTCCTCCCAATTTTTGGAGGAAAGTGTTTCTTTTCCTTTCCTTTCCTTTTCTTTTCTTTACACTCAGTTCTCGAGTTTTAAATGAAAAGAAAAGGAAAAGAATGGGAAAAGGAAAAGAAAAGGAAGAGTAAAGGAAGTGTTGGTTTACATGTTCTTGAGATGCATGAAAGGAAAAGGAAATTAATCATGAATCATGTTCTTAAGTTGGAGGAAAAGGAAAAAGAACTTGTTTAAATTACATTCATGCCCTTTAGTTGTTAGCATCAAATCTTTTAAAAGGGGCATATTAGTCTTTACACAACATAATCTTATGTTTCCTTTCCATTTCCTCCTAAAAATGAGGTGAAGATTTTTAAAAAAAAGTTCCTTTCATTTTCCTCTCCAATTCCCTTTCCTTTGTTAAAAATAAACTCAAGAACACGAAAAATATTCCCTTTTCTTTCCTTTCCCCTCAAATTTTAACTCAAGAACACAGTGTTAGGGATATGTAAGTTAGTCTTGTGTGAAGCATCACCATTCTATTATAGGGATATATAACTTATTCTTGTGTGAAGCATCACCATTCTATTATATAAACATTACAATAAGCGGGAAAATGGGCTAACCGCCTAGGCTTGGGTTCGTAGGTGAGTTGGATTTGGGCTTCTTTTTTTTAAATGGGCTTTAACATATTTTTATTCGGTGCGTCAAAGATTGACTAAGCCCATCTTAACTATTTTTCACGCATATAAATAGCAAATCGTCATTCAGTGGGTCACAACAAGTATCAAATAACCGTAAAACAACACAGTACGTAAACATCTCGCCGCGTAGCGCGGGTTCACAAACCTCGTTTGATTCATTCGTGGGCTTCACCTGATTTGTATTAACCAACTTAGTAGGGGTGAGCAGAAAAACCAAAAAATAGAATAAACCAAAAATTAAAACCGAACCGAATTTACCAAAACCAAACCGAACCAAACCGAATTTACCAAACCGAACTGAACTACTAATTCGGTTCTCGGGTGGGTTTGACAATCTGAACCGAAAACCGAATTCATATAAATATACATATTTTTTATGCATTTATTTATATATAAATACCATTAAAAATTTTATCCTAATATAAAAAAACACACTTTTTATGCTTGAAATAATATTTTAACCAAACTAACTGAACCGAACAACCCGATAATCGAACCAATCAACACCCCTGCAACTTAGTAAGTCATTTAGGCCCATTTATGATTTATGTATGTAGGGCTTAGCCCATCTTTAGCCTATACCTTAAGCTCTATATATAGGGACATACAGTAACGGATGTTTGGTTGCTTTAGATAAGTTTGGTTAGTAGAGAAAACGTAAAACGACTTGTGTCTAAATTAAAACATATATATAGTGGCCTCGTTGTCTAGAAACGACTGCAATATAGTAATTATTATATTCTAATGGTCCAAAAGTTACATGCCTGCATTATAAAGTAACGAGTTGGAATTTAACCCGCGCGTTGCGGCGGGGGGTGAATAAAAGAAATTTGAGGGGCCTTTTTTATTTTATTTTTTTTTAAATTATGTAAAAAAGTCGTAAACAATTGAAAGTTGAGGGTCCGTTTTGTTAATTTTTTTATTTTTTTTACTTTGGGCCGGATTTTGGGCTAAATTTTTGGGCCGGTACTGTAGCACTGTAGCAAGCACTGTAGCTACTACAGTGCCACCGACCATTTGTGAATTGTATATAAGAGTAATAATGTTTTGTGGGGAGAATGGTCCGACCTTTTAACCAAAACGCACTGGACCTAATTTTTAAATCTACAAGGGTTCATCACATTCGTTTTTTATGTACTATTTCTGTCCCACTTTATTAGTCACTTTTGAAGTTTATGCTTTAAGACTCATAATAAAGCTACAATTAATATTTATTTATTTTTGCTTATACACCATCATATTCATATACTTGAAATCTAAACACGATATATGGTAAGATGGAATGAAATTTCAAATGAATGGAATAACCGACGTAAAATGTTTATTTATTTAAGTATATAAATAAATATTTAGTTTGAAAGTGTGTATAAAAATGAAAACATGTTCGAGATATTTATAAGGTAAGTGTATTTAAAATTTTAAGCTCTTTTTTATTTATAGAATGACCAGACAGTCACATTTTGTAGACCGTTAGGGTGATTTTTTGTGCCCAACGAAGGTAACGACTCGGTCGAATAAGTGACCAAATCTTCCATGCAAATCTATGGTTATTAGCTTTCAAACTTTGTTGAAAACCGTATATCACTTTTTCGGGTCTTATCGGGTTGACCTAATAACCTGATAAAGTAAATACCTCGACCCGAAAACAAAATCGAGTCATCGTGTTTGGGTCAAACCAACCTGATAAGCTTTCTAGACCATATTAAACTCGAACTTATAAGTATTATCGGGTCCCTGTTCCCATCGATACCCCTAAGTAGGGGTGTTAATCGGGTTGAAATGGTCGGGTTCGAGTCATTTCAACTCAAACATTGTGTTAGTCGTTAGTCAGGTTCGGGTCGTGCCAACTTGGGTTCGGTCAATTCGGGTTTGGGTCAATATGAAAATGAGTAAAATGTTTATAAAATTGCATATTTGTCTTCATTTAGATAGAAAATTTATTAAAAAAACCCTTATTTGGGTAAAACGGGTTGACCCGAACCCGAATTATGTAATCATTTTAAGCCTGATATCTGACCATATTTTATACTTGAGCTGACCTGAATAAATTATTTTACCAATCATTCATTATCACTACGTTACCTCATTCACTACTTCTCATCTTATTTTCCACTGCTTCTGAATTATATAAGCTATATGTCCTTGATTCTTCTATCAGGTGACATTGAATGGGTCATTTGATCATATGAGCATAGATGCAACTAGTGTCCTTCCTTAACTTGGAGCTTATAGATCCCTTGCATTCCACGCTTCTCGGCACTAGCAACAAAAAGACAAGTCTATTCGAGATTCTTAAGACAACAAGAACCGCCGGAGGGTATAATATTCATTCACATCATATAATAATAATCCACTACGTACTGTGAGTGACTTTAATAATCTCTTGCAGGACTAGACTTCTTCGTGCCAACCTCTTGCAGCCTTTGAAAGATATGCAAACCATAAATGCTCGACTTGATTGCCTCGTCAGTACTCCTTCATATCGACCATATTCTTATTCTCCACATAATAACAATTGCTTGACTCACTCTAGGATGAATTAATGACCAACGAGCAGCTCTTTTTTGGCCTCTCACAGGCTCTCCGCAAGTTTCCAAAAGAAACTGGTTAGTTAGAAACCCCTCCATGCAGATGACAAACTTGTTTAAATGATATTGGTACTACACAATTTTCATGCTGTCATTCAGACCGCGTCCTCTATCACTTCTGCTTCAAGCCAAAGAAAGTTACCAATCAAGTCGTCTTGGGCATTGATAATGGTAGAAAGAGCCAGCTTCTGATATCCAGCATTAGTGTTCTCAAAACAGCTCTTGATGCCTTCCATTTCTCTCAAAGGTTTCTTTCTTAGTGTTTGCTTAGAATCGACTAAAATCATTGTCTAGTAGTATTAAGTTGCATTATCTAAATTCGTTTTATGTTCTGAACGATGCGAACATCTATCTTCTTGGAAATATATACAAATCTGTACGCGAGAATGAGAAATATGCTTCTATAAGGAAAAGGTAAAATCCTTCATTATCCTTATAAAAGAGACCTTCAAGTCAACTTTGTTTTTTTTTATAAAATATAATATGATTTCAGATCGGAGAGGTAATTGACGATGATGTACTTCAGGCACGAGTTCCTTTTGTTGCTCGGACACAGCAGTGTTTTGCTGTCAAGGCTGGAATAGATGGATTTCTGGACATTTCACGAAGATCCTTCTGTGATACCAGCGAAGGTAACAAATTGGTCTACCTCTGTACCTCACATAACGAAAAGGTAAAATCCTTTATTATCCTTATTTTGAGACTTGTGGGTTTAACTTACATAAGCTTTTTATATCATAACAAGCTTATACAAGCCTAAAAATATCAAAATAAGCTAAAAGGGTAAGGCTTGCGAAATATAAACCTAAATCAAATAAAAAGCCAAAAAGAAAAAGAAAAAAGAAAAAAAGAAAATAAGCTCATAAGCATATAAGCTAAAACAAACGCCCCTAAGTAATACAAAGATAAATAACAACAGATAAATAACAGATAAATAAAAAGAAAATAGAAATATACCAATAGCATCCTTAGTTAAAGCAATTCACATCCTTTTTAGCAACCTGAATACATAAGACATAAATATGAGTTAATAATCATTTTCATATCACAAAAACATATTACATTTTTTGGTTCTCATGTAGTGTGACTTGCACCGGTATGTTGTGGACTTGTGGTCATTGTTGCCGAAGTAAATCAACCTTGCGCATATTGGTTGCTAGAAAATTATATGTAGTTTACTATTTTGGCATATAATTAGAAAATGATATGTTGTTGGTTGTCGAATCACAAGATAAAGCTTCGTACCATGCGCAGATTTTCTTATATCATTGTGCATATATATATGACACACTTTCTTCTTTTATTCTAACTTTCGACAGAAAAAACTTTTTGGGTCGACCTAAAACTCTAAAAGTGCCCATTTCGACATGTATTGAAAGTCAAATATACTATGTTTAATTAAAAATCTATTACAAGTGCCATTATACACTTGCATGTCTATTGGTGTTGTTTTTCGCGAGCTGAATATCTTTAGTTACATTGGCCTATACCATGTCACCATTTCAAAGAGCAGGCTATGGCATGTCTCTGTTTCGGTCTATCGCATCAAAGTTCAGTCGACACAAAAGAAGTTTGGATTTTGATTATATAGCGATTGGAAATTGATATTTAGCTGGCTTTGTATTTTTTTTGTTCTGCTGAGTAATATGTAGGCTAAGCCTTTCTGGTGTTTTTCTATTGCAATTGTTTACCATCAATGAACACTAATGTATTTTGGAATTAAATGCATAATGAAGGTAATGCAAACATGTTAACGCGCCCCCAGCATATTTCCTATTGCCAAAATGTAAAAAGAACAGTTTACAATCATTTAGAGTTTGCACCAGCTCATAATCATTTACATTTTACACTTAAAATTACTCATCAGCCTACGTTTTTAAAAGCGGGCATAAATTCCTCCCTAACTGCCACGAAGCAACAACAGCAACACGATACCCAACCCCCCTATAATTACAAACTCAAACCACAAAATGACTAATTTGTTTTGAGTCCTTATCCAACAATGTGGCGATATTCTCATAATATATGTATTACCCAACAATACTCCTAGTTCCGCCAGCTATATGCAAAAAAGCTTCAAATACAGATTCAAATTCCATAACTCAACTATATGCAAACGCACGTTAAATATGGAATTTATCCCTTAAATAAAACTCCATAGGTTTATAAGAAGCACGTTTAAAACGTGTTTTGAATCCATGGTGATAATCTAGCTAAAATGGGCCTTAAGTCTTCAACGATAACCTTTAGATCACACACAACCTGGAAACAATACAAACATTAAAATTCAAAAGATATTCTTGCTACAAAGCAGCACTCCTAAACTAGAACAGCGTGTATATTCCTTATTAAGAATAGTTCAAGAACAATTGAAGTGTATGAGGTGCAAGCATAACAAATAAAATTTAGTCATCACAAATTCCCGCGTGACTTAGAATGCCTCATGATTTAGTCAAATTCCGACACAAAGTTGGCATGTAGGAGGCTATTTGCTTTAATGATGACATATAGCACAACTAGACAAAAAAAAAGACGACACATAAAACCACTCAGAACTTAACATTATAGCATCATCTCAAAGTATAAGTGAAAGGCTCAAGCATAGAGATGAAAGAAATTATTTCATCCGTAAAATTACTTAGAATCTTTGTTAATTTGGTCATCTTCCACAACAAGTTTTGGCATAAGTATGAGCCTATTTGCTTTAATAATGACACAATAAACACTTCTCAATATAGTATGCTATTGAGAAGTCCATTCGCTCATTCTAGTCTATATCGATATGTAATCCCATGTCCCAGCCATGACATATCTGTGTTCAAATAGAGAAAAAAAGCCATATCTTTGTAAAAAGGAAATGACATGGGTGTGATTTAATCAATTTTCATCAAACATTGACAGATTTATAACTAGTTCATTTTTTTGTGTCGACATTTATTTCATCACCTTAGAGCTTACGAACTTAAACAAGCTATAAGTTAGCACAAAAGGCCAATATACGGCTTATGTGTTAGCTCCAAACACTCCCTTACGTAAGTTATAAATAATAACCTGTATTGAACTTATTATAAGAAGCACGTCAAACTCGGGTCTGGAATGGTCAAACGAACGGGACCTAGTCGGAATGACTAAACCCGGGTCGAGAATGGTCAAACCCAGGTCGGGAATGGCCAAACCCGGGTCAGGAATGGTCAACCCTGTGTCAGAATAGTCAAACCCGGTCAAAAGAGTCAAAAATCGTGCTAAAATGGTCAAACCCGTGCTAAAATGGCCAACCCCGGGTCGAGAATGGTCAAAACCGGGTCAAAATGGTCAAACCCAGGTTGGGAATGGTCAAACCCGGATCAAAGTAGTCAAACCCGGGTCAAAATGGTCAAATTCGTGCTTAAATGATCAAACCCGGGTCTGACCATTCAAACCCGGGTCAGGAATGGTCTAACCCATGCTAAAATGGTCAAACCCAGTTCGGAAATGGTCAAACCCGGGTCAAAATGGTCAAACCCGGCTCAACGTGGTCAAACACGAGTCAAAATGGTCAATCCGGCTCAAAGACGACACAAAAAACCACTCAAAGCCTAACATTATAGCATGATCTCAAAGTACAAGTCGAAGGCTCAAGCATAGAGATGAATTAGAGTAGTCCATTCGCTTATTCTAGTCTATATCGATATGTAATCCCAAGTCCCAACCATGACATATCTGTGTTCAAATAGAGAAAAAAAAAGCCATATCTTTGTAAAAAGGAAATGACATACGTGTGATTTTTTTTTGAACGGCGGAACTTTATTAAAAAACTAGCAAGAAGCTAGAGAAACATTACAAAGAAATAAGATGGGGATTTTTAAGCCAATTCTCCCAAGTAAACACCTTATGACAACGACTATTACACCAATTAAAAGCACGAAAAACTATGTCGTCAAAGATCACCGAGCGTCTAGGATGAATATCATCAAAAATGATCTGATTTCTAAATCTCCAAATGGACCACCACGCAACGAAAAAAACACCCTCCAACATAGACTTGACCTTAAGAGGAAGCCTAATCATTCGAACCAAGTGTACCATTCCTGGAAAGAGGACCAACCAATAGCCTGAATATCCCACCACCGACAAATGGAACTAAAATTTGCTGAGCCAAGTTGCAACAAAAAAGGGAGTGGTTAATATCTTCCTCACCAGAAGAGCACGTAGAACATATACACGACTCTACGTTAACGCCTCTATCAATTTTCATCAAACACGGACAGATTTAGTTCTAGTTCATTTTTTTGTGTCGACATTTATTTCATCACCTTAGAGTTTACGAACTTAAACAAGCCATAAGTTAGCACAAAAGGCCAATATACGGCTTATGCGTTAGCTCCAAACACCCCCTTACGTAACGTTCTAAAAAGAACCTGTATTGAACTTATCATAACAGCAGGTCAACCCAGGTCGGGAATGGCCAAACCCGGGTCAGGAATGGTCAACCCTGTGTCAAAATAGTCAAACCCGGGTCAAATGGTCAAACCAGGTCAAAATAGTCAAAACTCGTGCTGAAATGGTCAAACCCGTGCTAAAATGGCCAACCTCGGTTCGGTAATGGTCAAACCCGGGTGAAAATGGTCAAACCCGGGTTATGAATGGTCAAACCCGGATCAAAGTGGTCAAACCCGGGTTGGGAATGGTCAAACCCGGATCAAAGTGATCAAACCGGGTCTGACCATTCAAACCCGGGTCAGGAATGGTCTAACCCGTGCTAAAATGGTCAAACCCAGGCCCGGAAATGGTCAAACCCGGGTCAAAATGGTCAAACCCGGGTTGGGAATGGTAAAACCCGAATCAAAGTGGTCAAAGCCGGGGCAAAATGGTCAAATCTGTGCTAAAATCATCAAACCCGGGTCAAAATGCTCAAACCCGGGTTGGGAATTGTCAAACCCGAATCAAAGTGGTCAAACCCGGGTCAAAATGGTCAAATTCGTGCTTAAATGATCAAACCCGGGTCTGAATGGTCAAACCCGGGTCAGGAATGGTCTAACCCGTGCTAAAACGGTCAAACCCGGGTTGTGAATGGTCAAACCCAGCTCAAAGTGGTCAAACCTGGGTCAAAATGGTCAAACCCGTGCTAAAATGGTCAAACCCGGGTCAACATGGTCAAACCCACACAAAATGGTCGAATCCGTGCTAAAATGGTGAAACCCGGATCAGGAATGGTCAAACCCAAGTCAAAATGGTCAAACTCGTGCTAAAATGGTCAAACCCGGGTCGGGAATGGTCGAACCCGGGTCAACAATGGTCAAAGCCGGGTTGGGAATGGTCAAACATAGCAAATCGTTGGAAGTCATGTGCTTTTAATACGGGTCACATCTAGTCGGGTCAACCAGGTCCCACAAACAGTTTTTATCCATTTTCAAATTTTCCTTAAAAACATGGTTAAAACTTAAAACTACCTCACCGGAATAAAAAAATTAATATTTTTCTAACGTAAGCAATTCAGATGTAATAATAGTATACATTTCAATGATGTTCAAACCCATTCTTTCCACCCATTTGAGATCAAGACATGACTCAGAGTAACAAACTTATGTGTCAATGAGTTGAAATTTGCCAAACAATCAAAGATGGGATGACATTCTACTCAACGTCTCCTGCAACATATTGCAAAAGGGTCGGGACAAAAACATTAACCTGAGAACGCCATTTGGGGTAAAAACACGAACAACTAACTTGTCCCATCGTTTAACATCCTTATAAAGAAACTAAATACATAAGCATAAAATTGCAAGAACTCAAGTCGACTATAGGGCCAATCACAATAGCAAACCATCTTTATTTTGGTATTTGGCCACAAAAGATTTAGATAAGAAAAGTGACCGGCTGTTATGTAAGTATGTAACCCAATAGAAAGCATAAGTAATAAGTAACCTAACTAATAAAAGTGGTGGTTTCGACCAGAATACCTAAAAATGGGTTTAATGAAAGAGATCGAATGGATCAAACAGTTGAAACAAGCACAGGGTGTATAGCTAGGGCCAAATACTTTTTTACTGCGAACAAACAATCCAACCTGTCCATATGACCCGTATTAAAGGTTATATAGTTCAACCATCACCCAATCCGTCCAACTTACCAGTTTTGCCATATAAGCTACACTTGGTTGGGCAACTGTGAGGTAAATAAACCAACATCAACGCATCTTTTCTCTAGTAATAAGGATTTACAAGCTACGATCTGCTGTTTATATCAACATCTGGCCAAATATAACTTAGGCAATCGAGGAAATTCAAATATCAGAATTAGAGGTGTATCTAAGCCAAGCCCAAACTTGAGACACTTAATTCAGCTCAGGAAAAAAGATAGGCAGCCTTGGGGACTTGATGTATCTAAGCCAAGCCCAAACTTGAGACACTTAATGTATCTAAGCCAACCATGACTTGCTACGTCTCAAAGGCATAGGCTCTGACTAAGGGACTCGGGCTTGTGGCATGAAAATTATTCATGTTTCTATGGTCCACTTATACATCTAAACAAATAACAAAACTGCTGAATTTGCATACTTCAAGAAAATCATTAAAAGAGCCAATGTATATTCTCACATAATAGGGACCAGAAATTGACACGAAATCTATTAGGGTCAAACCCGGGCAGGGCAGGGTCAACCCCGGGATGGGGCAGGGTCAAACCCGGGACAGGGCAAGGTCATACCCGGGCTGGGCACAAACTGGGGCTTTTCTATTAGCTTATTGAAATTTGAATAACACACAAAGCTAACTCATTAATGGCCGTACACAAGACATAAGCTTATTTCAGATACAATTAAGCAAAGCCAAACACAACTTGTGTACTAAATTTATATACTATATCTTGTGTACTAAATTATCCAACAAATTCAACTATGTAAACATCATTAGGCATAGATCATATTATACTAAATTGAATAAGAAATTAAGAACAAATAGACTAAAGGATTAAAGGAGTATACCAGCAAGATTCTCAGTTAGAGCACTCATATCATCACATTACAGCCACGTCCAACTTCAACGTGTTTATACCACGGGTAACGACCTGAATGCATAACAAATGAATAATTCATAGTCAGTATCATATGACAAAGACTATAAAAACAGCTAGTAGAAAACAGACACGCCCTGATAAGGATGTTTGGATAAGCTTATCTGGTTATCAGATTATTGAGATTTAGAAGCCTTAAATTATTCCTGAGTCCCTAAGCTTTTAACCTTTGAGCTTAAGGACATTAAGAAGCCTTAAATTCAAGTTAATAAGCTCAGAAACGCCAAAAAAAATGAGCTTATCAGATTATCCCATTGAATAAACTAATCCAAACTCCCTCTTATATATCTGCCTAGATTCATTCCCATCATTTCTATTTGGTAAATTTTAATTAGCTTATGAGCTTATCAAATTATTAGAAATTGAAAAGGTCAATATAGCTCATGTAGAAGTGCATACAGCTTATCACCTTAGAACTTATAGCCAAATAAGTGAGCTCATGGTTATTATTAAAGCAAACTAATCTAAATAAACTATAATAGATCAGCCCAGTTTCAAGCCCATCATTTCCATTTGAGGTGTTTAAATTGATCACGAGTACTGAATTCATCACGCTACTGCATCCATTCATATCATGTGAGATTACATCATCAGCAGCGGACCTGAAGACACATAACAATCATATATTAAATAAAATTTGTTAAAGATCCAAAGTAATGTTTCATAATACAAAGTACAAGAACAATGAAGTGTTGGAAAAGCAAGCATACAAAGAAACATAACAAATCTATTCTCTCAATTAACAAGGTAATCATAATAAAAACATCGATTTGGATGTTCATCCCCTTAAGGGGGAGATATGTGGCTAGTAAGCCTTTATTGTCATCTACTTGCAGAGACATATATATATATTCATTAGTTAGGGATCATATATACCGCCAAGATGGATGTTTTTCTCAATCTTCCTCCAGAACTCCGAGTAACATATGTGATATAGCATAATTGTACGTTGGCCACTCTTTTTGTTATTGGGGTTGGACGTTCCCTACTGATTTGGATGTATTTTGGCATCGGTGTACACTGATAACACCTTTTGTATTGAGGGAAGGTCCATTCTTAAGTATTTTTGCTCTTAGCTTACTCAACTTTGAAAATTCCAACAAAGCTGACTCAATTGGACTCGCAGCTTCGCAAGGCTTATCGCTTTTCAGTTTTTGACCGTAAAAAGCCACAAATCAGTGTATCATAATTTCTGATAAAAATAAGAAAAGCCAAACCCCCTAATACTAAACATCAAACAGTTGCAATAACATAGTAACATCTAGTGTGGTAAAATATCCAACATGTCTTCTACTAAATTAACATCATTAAGCTAAGAGTAAATTATACTAAATAAATAATAATATCAATTAAACTAACCGAATATAAGACTATACCAGCAAGATCCTCGGTTAGAGCACTCATATTATAACATTACAGCCACATCCAACTCCAACTCCAACGTGTTTATACCTCGGGTAACAACCTGAATACATATAAAACAAATAATTCATAGTCAGTATCATATGACAAAAACTATAAAACAGCTAGTAGAAAACAGACGGGCCCTAATTATTAGACATTTTCATTTTGGAACTTATCGACTTATCCCATAAAATTAACCTGCGACAAACACCATCTTATACCCTGGAATTTAATCAAAGCATTCGTATTGTAGATGTTTGGATAAGCTTATCAGGTTATCAGCTTACAGAGATTTAGAAAACCTAATAAGCTTATTCCTGAGTCCCAAAGCTTTTAACCTTAGAGCTTATGAACATTAAGAAGCCTTAAAATCAAGTTTAAAAGCTCAGAAACGCCAAAAAGAATGAACTTATCAGATTATCCCATTGAATAAACTAATCGAAACTCCCTCTTATATATCTGCATAGATTCATTCCCAAAATTTCTATTTGGTAAATTTTAATTAGCTTATGAGCTTATCAGAATATTAAAAATTGAAAAAGTCGAAATACCTCACATGTGAGCTCATGGACTTAATATATTAAAACAAACTAATGCAAATAACCTATTATATATCAGCGGAGTTTCAAACCCATCATTTCTATTTGGGGTGGTGTTTGGATTTAGCTTATGTGCTTATGAACATATTGAAATTTAGAAAAGCCAATAAGCTTGTATGTGCAGATTAACAAGCTTATCCTTGCAGATTATGGAAGTAAGAATACCATAAATTCAAGCTAATAAGCATGTTCATCTCACACATCAAGCTTATCCATTTTAACAAGCTAATCCAAACATCAAACAGTTAAACCAATGAAGTAGTAACATCCAACAATTCACATATATCAACGTCATTAAGCTAATTAGAATACAGAACTATCAGCTTATTAAGATTTGAAGAAGCATATAGCCTCGTCACTATGAACATCACAGCTTTTCACCTTAGCACTTATGGGAAAAAACAAGCCATAAACCCAAGTTAATAAGGTATGACATCCCAAAGTGACGAGCTTATCAGCTTAGCTAGTTTGATAAGCTGATCCAAACACCCTTTTACATAACTTATTGATTTTTAAATAATCTTTTTATAATAAATTAACATATCCAACGATTCAACTATATCAACATGGTTAACCAGAAAGTAAATACAAAACTATCAGCTTAATAGGAGGATCTGAAAAAGCCAATAAGCTCAACTCTGTGAGCAAATAAGCTTTTCACCTTATAGCTTATGGCCAAAAATAAGCCATAAGCTCAAGTCAATAAGCTTAGTTGTCCAACAGTGATGAGCTTATCAGCTTATCCAGTTTAATATGCTAATATAAACACCCAGTTAATAAACTTGCTAATTTTATCAAATAATAAGGGAGTGTTTGTTTAAGCTTACGTGTGGACTTATAAGCTTATTTGATTTAGGTTTCAAATTTTTTGGCTTATTTTGAGACTTGTGGGCTTATCTTGTATAAGGTTGTTATATCATAACAAGCTTATATAAGACAAGAAGTCTAAAAAAAAAGCCTAAAAATTGGGGCTTATGAAATATAAACCGAATATAAATAAGCTTATAGGCGCACATATAAGCTTAAACAAACGCAAAGATAAGTAAGAATAAATAAAAACATTACATAGTTACTCAAATTTAAAAAAATATATATAAAATTTTATTAATAATAAAAACATTACATAATAAAATAAAAAACATTACATAGTTACTCAAATAACATAAAAACATTACAATAAAACAACATAATTAAAATAATTCTTAGATTATTAAAAACGATACATAGCTAAATTAATCTAATTCGTATTCTCAATTAGATTTCACCTTAAATTCCAACCTAAATAACTCATCATGAGATTGTTCTTGCTTAATTCTCTCTTCCAACTCTTTTTCAGCCATTGCTTCTTCTTCTAACGTTTCTCTTAGTGCCTCTTCATCAAGAAATAGTTGCTGTTACTCTTTCTCAGTGAGATATCTATATGTAAGATATTCATCACATATCTCATGTTCATCAGTTGATTCCTTAATAGTTGGAAATGAAGAAATGAAATAAGCTCTTAACCCCAACCTAAATAAGCTACCTTAAAGAAAGCTACTATGAGAAGACATTGAAAGAGATAAGTTAGTGTTGTGTTTTATGGTTTATGTGTTGAATTACAGATATTAGTACTTGCTCCCAGGTTACCGTTTCCATTTTCTTGATTAATAATTTTCTTAAATTTGATTTAATAGTAAAAAAGGTTTTATTTTATGTGCTTATATCTTGAATTTATGATACCAGCAGTATAAAGAAAAAATGTGACATTATTTTATTAGATTTTACACTGTTAGAAATTTTTGTTAGTTTTTGTTATTGAAACAACTTATAAAAGAGCGTGAGATAACATATTTTATAGATTAAACAAGCTATAAAAATAACGTTTTGGGTGTATTTTAAAATAGAGAAATGCTACATCCACAAAAAGTTTACAAAAAATTATCTACACAATGACATGGCATGTGAGTTTAACCGATAATATTGTATGATTTTTCTCTTTCATCATTCTCATCACTCATATTTACATGACAAGTGTATGTGTGGATTTTTTTTGTATATCTTTTGTGGATGTAGCATTCTTTTTTAAAATAAGTCACGAAATACTGTGGTACA
>BQNB010010770.1:11698-22829 GCA_026074375.1 Tanacetum coccineum | reverse complement strand
TTAACTAATTAATTGACCGAGACTTAAATACATAATGAACGAACTTCATGTTCGACTCAATATTTTGAGGCTAACAATTTATGCTTCATTTGACACTGTCATGATATGAGTTTATTTGTATGTTTGATCATGACCTTCTTTGGACATATTATGTTGATTCGATATGTTATATGAGCCCTTTGATTTGTTTTGATGCCCGAGCTATTAACTAGCCATGGAGGCACCATGGCCGCGTCATTGAGGCACCAATGACGTGACACTATCTGTGGCGGTGTG
This sequence comes from Tanacetum coccineum, assembly GCA_026074375.1. Classification (NCBI taxonomy): domain Eukaryota; kingdom Viridiplantae; phylum Streptophyta; class Magnoliopsida; order Asterales; family Asteraceae; genus Tanacetum; species Tanacetum coccineum. Next base: position 22,553 of record BQNB010010770.1, on the reverse strand, counting down.
ATCAGTCTACGGCATCCCCATTTGTTTTGTATGCTCTATTATGCACTTGGCCATATGTGATCTGATTTATAGGGGGCGTATAGATGCATCCTAGGTAGTTTGTTCAGTTATGTTTTGGTGCATGGTTTAGTGTGGTGCCAACACCTCATTGCACACTTTGTAAGGTACATCTGAAGTCTGCAGCTCCCATGTACAATTTGATATGATATGATATGTATTTAATTGTAGGGTCTAAGCATATGACATGCTTTAGACATTTGTTTTGAGCTCGTAAGGGGCATTTCTATATGTTTGTTTGGTTATCTGTTTCGTTCAACTCTTATGACATATGAAATCTTGCTACCCAGGTTTTGGTGATTCCATTTTGCTTACTTATGTATATTTGATCTATTCGTTTTGTTTATATATGTTCACTGGGCTTTAGCTCAACCGCATTTCTTTTCTCCGCAACAGGTAATAAAAGAAAGTTGGGTTATAAGTGAAGAGTGCTTAGGAGCTCTTAGTGGACCGACTTGATGATAGCTTTCCTCATTTCTTTTAGAGTTGTTTAGACTTTGAAGTTGGATTTGTCTTTTGTTTAGACTTTAGAGTTGGATTTATTTTCGCTTGGAAGTCATTATGTACTTGACTATTTATTTCCTTAGTTCTTGGTGAACTCGTTGAACCATTTTATATATAAAGTCTTTCGCTTGCCTTTGTGATGCCATAAGTGTGAAATTTGACCCGTTCCTAGGGGGGGTGTTACAGTTATGGTATCGGAGCCAGGTTCGTCCTACAGAACTTAGGTTATGACATGTGAGGATTGGGTAGACATTTAGGCTTCATCGCATTCAATTGAATTTCGATCTTAATCTCTAATTTGTCTTTGTTGATTCGTTTGTCAATCGTTTAGATGCCTCTTTGTCCGTTCTGGGAACTCCTTCGTCCATTCTAGGAGCTCTTATATGTACGATCGTTATGTGTTTGTTTTATTTGGTACTTCTTCGACGCATTCTGTGGTTCCTCTTACAATTGCTAAACATCTTAAGTTCCTTCTACACTATTAGATCACGCCTTATTTATATCTACGACTATGGGAAATATTGTGGTTATTAGTCACGAGTTTAGGCGTTATTCGTTACGTGTTGGTGATAATTTTTGTTCTGCTAATTTATTTCCTTTGGAAATAAGTAATTTCGATATTATTATTAGTATGGATTGATTGACTCAGCATTGAGCTAGTATCGACTGTCTACTGTCATACGAAACATGTCATCTTTGGCGATTTGAACAATCTTGAATTTATTTACCCATAGCTCCCAACCTGGAAAGCCTATTAAGATCATCTATGCTCTAAAAGCTCAAAAGTGATGTTATCATAGTTGTGAAGGATTTTTGACATCAATTAAGGACATTCTGTTGGATGGGCCTTGCCTCGAGAGTCATCCGGTATAATGAACTACCAGGATTACAACCTGTGTGTGAAGTCGAATTGACTGTTGAGTTGATGTCTGGTGCTGATAGATTGTTTTAGTTATGACTCGAGGTAGAATGTGATAGCAATAAAGGCACGTTTATATGATGTAAGTATTATGACGCATGCCAACGTGATAATAGTTACATCATATAACATGAACTTATTGAGATCATAGGATGTCTCAGGAAATTTATAGAACAGTAAAAGTTGATGAGACAGAATCCTAGTCGTTTCAAATGATGTTTTACCTATTTCTAAAGCTCCATGCATAATTACACATGTTGAATCGAAAGAACCTAAAGATCAACTACAAGAACATCTAGAACGTGGTTTTATTTGATTGAGTGTATCTCCATAGGGCGCACCAGTTTTATTCATGAAAAAGAAGGATGGTAGCATGAGGTTTTGCATTGATATTAGGGAGCTAAATTGTATTACGCTTAAAAACCGATATCAGCTACCACGAATCGACAATTTGTTTGATCAACTGCATGGTGTAAATTTTTCTCAAAGATTGATACGAGGTCAGGCTATCATTAGCTACATGTAAAGGAGCAAGACATTTCTAAAATAACCTTTCACACTCGTTTTGGTCATTATGAGTTTCTAGTAATGTCATTTGGATTAACTAATGCTCTTGTTGTCTTTATGGATTTGATGAATCGTGTCTTTCATGAGTACTTAGATAGATTTGTCATAGTTTTCATTAATGACATCTTGGTGTATTCGAAGACGAGGAAGGAGCATGAAGATCATCTTCGTATTGTGTTGGAAATCTTGTATCAGAAGAAGCTTTATGCAAAATTCTCGAAGTGTGACTCTTGGTTAGGGCAAGTGGCATTCTTGGGTCACATTATATCAGCTGATGGTATTACTATGGATCATGCTAAGTTTGATCCTATCACTAAATGTCTGAGACCGACGACGGTGACCGAGGTTAAAAGATTTTTAGGGCTCGTGGGGTATTATAGAAGATTTGTTGAAGAGTTTTCACTTCTTGCTTTACCTTTGATGAAACTTATGCGAAAAGAAGAGAATATTTCCTAGAATGAGGAGTGAGCGAAGAGTTTTGAAGAGCTTAAAAGGATATTAGTTTCTTCTCCCGTACTTACTCTTCCTTCTGGAACACGTGGATACCCAATTTATAATAATGCGCCAAAGAAAGGTCTTGGATGCGTTCTTATGCAACATGGGAAAGTTATCACTTATGCATCAAGGTAACTTAAACCATATGAGGTGAATTTTCAAACACATGACTTAGAGTTGGCAGTCGTTTTCACTCTTAAAGTTTGGAGGCATTATTTTTATGGGAAACTTGTGATATCTATACCAATCACAAAAGCCTCAAATATATTTTTACTCAAATGAGTTAAATATGAGGCAGAGAGGTTGGTTGGAACTTTTTAAGGATTATGACGTAAATATCTAGTATCATCCCGACAAGGCTAATGTGGTAGCAGATGCACTTAGTAGGAAGAACTACGTAAGTATGGCTTGTCTCAAAATTTAACATGAGATTATCAAAGATTTGGAGCGCATGGAAGTCAAGTTATTTGTTTGTGGTTCTGAAGGTTATATAGTTAGCCTTAAGGTTATACCTAACCTTACATTGCGGATCAAGAAAGCTCAGAACAAGATGACGAATTATGGTATGCGTTACAAAATATAAAAGAGGACAAGGAGGCAGAATTTCGGGTGAATGATTATGGTGTGATATAATACGGTAATAGATTATGTGTTCCTAAGGATTCCTCTCTTAGAGAAGCTGTTTTGACTGAGGCACATAATTCTTCTTTTCTCTATTCATCTTGGCTCTACTAAGACGTATAAAGACTTAAAGCAGAATTTTTGGTAAGATTGTATAAAACATGATGTGGATAAATTTGTGGCGAAGTATTTAACATGTCAACAAGTTACGATTTAACATCAACGTGCAAGTGGTATTCGAAAATCGCTAGATATTCTGACTTAGAAGTGGGAATAAATCTCCAAGGACTTTGTAACGGGGTTGCTTCACACCTTTAAGAAGAATGGTGAAGTTTGGGTTGTGGTTGATCGATTGACTAAGTCGGCTCACTTTTTGCCTATTCAACAAGGGTACTCAGTTAGCAAGTTGACAAAGATCTTTTAACAAGATATTATTCGGTTACATGGCACACCTACGGATTCACGTTTTACTGGACATTTTTGGAAAGGTTTTGCATAATGCCTGGGGAACAAGACTTAAGTTTAGTACCACTTTTCACCCTTAGACTAAACGATCTATTCAGACTTTAGAGGATATGTTGAGATCGAGTGCTTTGGATTTGACAAGGAATTCAAACGAGTATTTATGTATGGTTGAGTTTACTTACAATAATTGTTGGCATGCAAGTATTAAAGGGGCTCCTTTCGAGCTTCTGTATGGTCGGATGTGTAGAGCACCTATTTGTTGGAATGAAGTTGGAGAGCGAGTTATAGAAGGTTCAGAATTGGTTGAGGTAACAAAGAAAAAAGTCTTCATTGCTAAAGGGAAGCTTAAGGAAGTTAAGTCGCGACAAAAGAGCTACGCCGATTATCATCGAAGAGCTTTGTAATATAAAACCGGGGATCGTATGTTTCTTAAGGTATCTCTGTGTAGAGGTATTCGACGCTTTGGGTTGAAACGAAAATTAAGTTCGTGATTCATTGGCCCGTTTAAAAATCTTAGATAGAATTGGTAAAGTTTCTTATCGTTTGATGTTACCGCCAAAATTGTCTCATATTCATAATGTGTTTCATGTATCTCTTTTGAGAGGTTACAACTATCACCCGTTACATGTTGGTCAATATCAGTTAGATAAGATTTGGGAAGATTTCTCTTTTGTTGAGGAGCCTGAGGTTATTTAGATCATAAATAGCGAATCATGAGAAAAAAAATCAATCCTTTTGTTAAAGTTCTTTGGAAAAATCATCGCGAGTGTGAGGCTAGTTGAGAAACCAAAGAAATGATGTGGACCAACTATCAACATCTCTTTTCTTAAATTGGTACGTTTCCATTAAGATTCGACTTTAATTTCGAGGCCAAAATTCTTTTTCTTAAAGGGGAAGAATTATAATACCCCAAACTTAAACATTAAATACAAAAAAAATTATAAATACAAAAAAATAACCATAGTATTATAATAAAAACAAAAAAGTTAAAAAACTTTAGTACTTAGTACTTATCAGTTCCAAGGGTTAAACACTACGTAGTACTATATAGCAAGACTATTATAATGAAAAAAATACTAAGTTTAAGTAGCCAATAATATCCACGTTTGGATTTCTTAGTTAGAGAAATACCTGGTCACTACCTCCTCCAAAATCTCGTAATATTCGAACAATTAGTTAAGTATCCATTCATATGACTACATATGGTGTACATGCTTCTTTTCCAAAAATCTCAGTAAAAAAATTAAAACAAGTTTCAAACCATAATTTGGTCTACACAAATAAGACAGTTGGAGACGAACATAATTCAAGTTAGATTCACATTGGTATTGCTGGTGTTCTTAACCTATGTTCGTGTCTGAAACTTCAGTTTCGTTTACTCTATTCGAGTCTGGTTCGGATTATGGTTCACGTTTGGGTTTAGTTAAAGTACGTGAGGGAATAAGGTTTTAGTTCGATAGCTTGCAGTATTAGTTTCGTGACCGGTACGTGTTTATCTGTTGGTGTACGCGTGGGTTTGGGTCTCGATCATACCTCGTTGAATATTAGTGCTCGTATTTGAATTGGTGTTCGCACTTGTGTTTGGTTACATCTGAGTTTCTGGGTTGGATCATGTCTTATTGAATCTTAGAGTTCATGTTCGTGTTTTGGTTTCGATATATTTTCGTTTAGCCTTGAGGCAATTCTTTATGTTAATATGATACATACATACATGTTTAAGGTTAGATCAAATTAAAAAGATTTAAGAACTGGAAATTTTATGAACATACAAGCGTCTAAGCCAAAGCATTTTCACAGTTTGACAATGGAAATTTTGTTCCTTTGACACATGATGATAAAAAGTGAGATAACATACAATGAAAATAAAGATTGATACACTTGTAAGGATCCAAATATAGTTTTGTAAATCTATTCATGCACTTAAAACAAGTATTGAATAATTTGAAATTGAATTTCGGTAACACTCTGTTATGTTTGCATGAAAGCTTAAATATAGTTTGGTCATTAGTTATAATTATTACTATGCATAATATATTACAAAATTTAGTCCAAGAATTTTATACTTTTAAAGCTTATTACAAATAAGTATATTACTTTTATTTCGTATCAGTTTTGTATTAACTAAAACTAGATATATTTCTTACTTTTAAAAAGCCAAGTTCATAATAACTTTAAAGTCTAGTTTTGAAATAAGCCTTGATTATTATTTTACGCATATAAACCTCATATCAGATGTGCAAACTTTTTTTTATATGCAAATGAATGAATAATGGTTCACTAAAAGAATAAATATTCTACGTAAGCAAGTATATAGTAAAGAATGATATGGAAATTAGCTACATATAAGGTTTTTCAAATGATTAACAACATTATAATAGGCCGATGCCACCGAACCATATAAATTGCAAAATATTAACGTAAAGCATGAAACCTGGTATCCAGTAAAAGCTAAATATCAGATAGTTCCTAATTCTTGTAGATAATCTGAAGCGGGAGTTGGTTGATTTTCAAGTACGCATGAATTTGTTTAAGGTACATATATTTTATCTATTCTTTAAGGATTCTTATGACATTTGATCCGTATCTATATGCACCTTTGAAATCCCTATTTATGTTTCCCATCCTATGATTTGATATTCGTTTGCTACCCTGTTTGATAAGTTCATTGAACCCTTTTAAATTCGTTTGATATATGCTTTATTTGACACTGCCATGATATGAGTTTATTCGTATGTTTGATCATTGACCTTCTTTGGACATGTTATGTTGCTTCGATATGTTATATGAGCCCTTTGATTTATTCTGATGCCCGAGCTATTAATTAGCCATGGAGGTACCATGGCCGCATCATTGAGGCACCAATGACGTGACACTATCTGTGGCAGTGTGATCAGTCCACGACGTCCCATTTGTTTTGTATGCTCTATTATGCACTTGGCCATATGTGATTTAATTTGTATGGAGCATACGGATGCATCCTAGGTACTTTGTTTAATTTTGTTTTGGTGCATGGTTTAGTGTGGTGCCAACACCACATTGCATACTTTGTAGGGTACATCTGGAGTCTGCAGCTCCCATGTACAATTTGATATAATATGATATGTATTCGATTGTAGGGTCTAAGCAGGTGGCATGCTTTAGACATTTGTTTCGAGCTCGTGGGGGGCATTTCTATATGTTTGTTTGGTTATATGTTTCGTTCAACTCTTATGATATATGAAATCTTGCTACCCAGGTTTTGGTGATTACATTTCGCTTACTTATGTATATTTGATCTATTCGTTTTGTTTATAGCTATTCACTGAGCTTTAGCTTAGCCGCATTTCTTTTCTCCGCGGCAGGTAATAAAAGGAAGTTGGGTTATGAGTGAAGAGTGCGTAGGAGCTCTTAGTTGACCGACTTGATGATATATTTCCCCATTTCTTTTAGAGTTGTTTAGACTTTGAAGTTGGATTTGTCTTTCGTTTAGACTTTGGAGTTGGATTTATTTTTTGCTTGAAAGTCATTATGTACTTGACTATTTATTTTCGTAGTTCTTGGTGAACTCGTTAAACCATTTTACAAATAAAGTCTTCTGCTTGCGTTTGTGATGCCGTAAGTGTGACATTTGACCCGTTCTCGGATGGGGTGTTACATAACCAATCCTAAATACCCCTAAAGTTTACACTAACTATATAAATCAACCTCCAACCGAAACATTAACACCCACATGAACAAAAAATTAAATGGCAACTTAGCAAAAACCATATAAAATCAGCACACATGATCACATATCGGACTTATCACAAAGCTTAAGCAAATACAACCATGTATTTAGAAAACTACAAAGTAAAAAAAAAGTAATTGAAACACCATACATCAACGAATCAAACGACAATGAACCCTCGATACCAATTCTTGAAACACAGAAGCTCCTTAATAGTCATCGCCCCTTTATATCTACCCTAGTGTGTTTGTTTAGAGAGAGAGAAAATCCGTAAATACTTTTGAAAATGATAATGGTATACATGTGTACAACATGTAATGAGCCTTAGAAACCAAGTGGCAACTTAGTGGACAATCCACTAAACATATTTTAATCCTTTTAGCCTATGGATCGGCTTAACTCGGTGTTTGAACAGTGTTGGCTCGAGTCGTGGCTCCACATTGCATTCGAGCCGTCCCCCTCCCTCCAGCTACACTTCCCACCCGCCGGCTTCACAATAGTATCGGCTCGATAAGCCAACTTCAACAGATAATATATTATAACAAGTAAAATCACCCGCGCGTTGCTGCGGGGCGTTAATTTTTCGCGTATTGTTACGGGCCATTAATTTTTATTTTTATTTTTTATATTTTGCGCGGGTTTATTTTTTCGGGTCTCTTGTTTATATACTTGATTTTTTTGCAATATTGTGCTCGTTTTGTTCGCATTCCAAAGATCTTTTCGTGGGTATTTTTTGCGTCGGAAATGACTCGGCATAGATATGTGTATATATAAAAAAACGTAAATTAGTTAGAAATTATAAAAAAAAAGCCGATGGTACGTTTTTGTTAATTATTTTTTTTCTATTTATATTTTAAACTTCAACATTTTTTATTAAAATCGTGTCGTGATATCAGAAGCATTGCAATATTGGGCTCGTTTTGTTCGCAATGCGAAGATCTTTTCGCGGGTATTTTTTATCTGAATGAATAGGCAGATATATGTTATATATTTGATAAGTAAAGTTTTCGCGTGTTTTAATTTTACGCGGGTTCATTTTTTCGGTCTCATGTTTAATAACTTGATTTTTTTTGCAATATTGGGCTCGTTTTGTTCGCATTCAAGAGCTCTTCCGTCTGGGTATTTTTGGTCGGTATGACTCGGATAGATATGTGTTTATACATAAAAACGTAATTATTTAGAAGCGATGTTAGTTTGTAATTATTTTTTTTTCTATTTATATTAAACTTCAAAATTTTTTTTATAAAATCGTGCGTATATCAGAAGCATTGCAATATTGGACTCGTTTTGTTCGCAATGCGAAGATCTTTACGAGGGTATTTTTTATCTGAATGAATCGATAGATATATGTTATATATTTGATAAGTAAAGTTTTCGCATGTTGTTGCGGGCCATTATTTTTTATTTTTTTATTTTGCGTGGGTTTATTTTTTCGGTGTCATGTTTAATAATTTGATTTTTTTTTTGCAATATTGGGCTCGTTTTGTTCGCAATTCGAAGATCTTTCCGTGAGTATTTTTTTGGTCGGAATGACTCGATAGATATGTGTTATAATTAAAAAAACCGTAAATAGTTATAGCCGGGGTACGTTTTGTATAATTTTTTTTTCGTAGATTTATTTAACTTTCAAATTTTTTTATTTAAAATGTGTAGTATATTCAGAAGCATTGCTCTAATAGTGGGGCACGTATTTCGTTCGCAATGCGAAGTTCTTTCCGCGGGTATTTTTTTCTGAGTGAATAGGTAGATATATGATTTATATTTTGATAATAGTTTATTATATAAAAGTCGTACTATTTTTTATTTGTACAGGGTTTATTTTTTCGGTCCATGTTTAATAGTTTTTGTTTTATAGGGCTTACGTGTTGGGCATCATGTCACGCAGTATTTATTTATTTCTGAATTTGCGGTTTGATTTTCTGTGTTAAATTTATTTTTATTTTTTATTTGTACGGATTTATTTTTTCGGTCTCATGTTTAATAGTTTGTTTTTTTATATAGGCTTATGTGTTGGGTCTCATGTATTTTTTGTTAATTTTTTTTTTTGTACGGGTTTATTTTTTCAGTCTCATGTTTAATAGTTCATTTTTTATAATGGTTATGGGTTGGTTCTAATGTCGCGAGTATTTTTTTGCAATCCACTAAACATATTTTAATCCTTTTAGCCTACAAATCGGCTCAACTCGGTGTTTGAACAGTGTTGGCTCGAGTCGTGGCTCCACATTGCATCCGAGCCGTCCCCCTCCCTCCAGCTACACTTCCCACCCGCCGGCTTCACAATAGTATCGGCTCGATAAGCCAACTTCAACAGATAATATATTATAATTATTGTATATAACAACATATTCAATTAAAAATTAATTATGTAACGCTTTATGTATAACCGGACCACAATATCGCAACTATAACTGTTCGATGCAATTAGATCTCGTCGTTATGCATGCGTACTTGCTTAGTCTATCGATCATTAGTTTGTTTAAATTCATTCTTAAATAGTAGTATCTCATAAAATAATAGTTTACTAACTAAAACGAAACAGCTACCCCTGGAACTAAAAAAACTAAGAATTTGTCTAACGAATATTCTGAGGCTAATCGTTGTATTAATTGAACATAATTTTTTCTTTTTTTTAATTAGAAAACAGATTAAACACACATTAGTTAACTTGAAAATTACCTTGATAAAGTGTTATTTTTCATTTTATGAATATCAAGTTTCTTTCTTTATGTTAGAGGATAGAATCACCTCGTCGGTCACTAGACGCGTCGCTACGCACCGTTGAAAGTTGTCTGTCAAAAAAGAGTCAAAGCTTTGCTTTTATTTTTGTTTCTTAGCTTCTGCTTTTGCTGTTGCTGCATTGTGAAGATTAATATTCGCTTGTTGTCGGATGTTTAGATCAACAAATAGGAGTATTTGCTTCTGCCATTGTTTTTTTCTTTTGCTGCTGCTTGAAGAGTTGTTTTCGTTTGCTACCAGATTTCTTCATTACCAAATTATACTTTTATTGCGATAATGTATTCTTTAATTTACTACTCCAACCCTCGAACTTTAACAATTTTATCGCTCAAAATGCAAGAAAGTAATGTTCTTTTAACATTAAAATGCAGGATCGTAATCCCAATTTATCTAAATTGTTCAACCAAATAAAACAATGCCCCTTTTGCACTAGTTAAAGTGTTAAACAACCAAAAAGAAAACTAAAAATATAACTTGAATGAACACAAACACAAAGTGAAGACCAAAATCAAATTTTTGTTTAGACATCAAACCAAATCAAAATTGAGGCACTTATCCAAATTTGATTTTTCCAAGTTTAACCCAAACATATTAAATTACCACAAGCCAACTCCCAACCAAAAAAACAAACGTGAGCCGGTTAAAACTCATTTGGATGACATAACAAAGACCGTATCAAATAAGAAAAAATACGTATAAGAAAAGAAAAAAAAAAGGTGTTGAATAGCATTAGCAGAAGGAGGGTATTCTTATTCCTGAAGATAACGACATTCATACCCATCATC